>JARSSU010002474.1:0-31028 GCA_029619165.1 Eurosta solidaginis
CTAATATTCAAATTGATCGTGAACTTTTGGCAATTTATAATTCAATTAAACATTTTAAACATTTTCTGAAGGTAGAACTTTTACAATTTATACTGATCATAAACCTTTAAAGTTATCTCAAGAAAAATAAAAACATTACAATTCAATACAAAAAATACTATTAAAAATATTTCAATTGATTTATTAAACCAGCAAACATACTTATTAACACTAATTTAAATACAAATACATTAAACAACAAAAAACAAAAAAAGATACATTAAATATTAATTAATAATTTGTTTGTTTCAATTTTCTTGGAGGGGAGAGTAAATATAGTGTTAACTACTTTTTTTCTTTACTTTAATTTTTAAAATAATTTTTAATTGAGTTTCATGTTAACTTAAAATTTTGAATAACTTCAAAAAAAAGAAAATTCTAATTAGTTTGAAATATTTAAACTCAAAAGTAAATAAAATAATATTTCTAAAATAAATATTTAAATATTTGGTTAACCACCAAAGGCAGTGGTTTAAATAACTAGCTACAGAGAGGAATAGGATCAAACCAGACAACTCGAAAGTTGTAGCAGGGAGAATTGCAGCGTTGCACGTTAGCGGTAATAATTATACAGACTTTGCCAAAAAGTTGAAGATTTAGCTGACTCACTTGAGCGGTCTCTTATTATTAGGGATCACTCAAACGAAAGCTCATGAAATGACAGTCGAACAAACTGTTAACGTGTGTCGTTTAAACGCAAAATCCAATTTAGTAAAAACCATTTTAGCCTCAACGGCATTTACTGATCCGAAAGACGTAGTAGCAAAATTAATTGTAGAACAAAACAATGAAGTAACTGAGCGTCAGGTTTTAGCTTTTCGATCACGTGGTAACAGTACATTTAGAAATTCACGTGGTAGTTATCGAGGTTTTTACCCAAACCGTGGCTATACTGGTTATAGAAACAATAATTCATTTTCATACAATAGTAACTATAACGGTAACAATAATCAAAGATATAGGAATTATAACGGAAATAGATATCAGAATAATCACAATAATAATACGCGTCCAAATACCAACCCTAATCCAAACAATAGTAACAATAGAAACAACAATTCAAGATCCTCAAACGGTAGAGGTCGAAACGCAAACGTTCGCGCTTTAAACGCCAGTGCCCCTCAGGATCGAAGACTGAGGGAGGACGAATTAAGCGAGTAAGCGAACTTCCCTCACCAATAGCCATCTATTGTTTAAATTTAAATTACTCTGATTTTATAGAATTACAACTAAACGAGTCACAAAAATTTTGTTCTTTCTTAGTAGACACTCAAGCGGACATTTCCTTAATAAAAATATCATGTCTAGGCAGAAATATTTCCTTAAACACGAACGACATCATTAACATTACCGGTGTCACTTCCAATTCAGTTTCCACTTTAGGTAAAATTACAGCAAATTTAAATTTTTCAAACTTTTCTATTAAACCTACTTTACATGTAGTGAATGAAGACTTTAATATTCCATCCGATGGCATTACTGGGTAAAGATTTTCTGAAAATTAACAAATGCATTTTTAATTATGAAAGAAATAGTATTTCGTTTTGGGTAGGTAATGAAAAAGTCGCGATACCAATCCTGCACGGAACAGAAAGCGACAGTTGTATCATTCCACCAAGATGCGAAATATTCAGACTTTTGATTTAGGAGATTCACCCGAGCCACTTTTCGTAGACTCGACAGGAAATCGAAAAAGGTGTTTTCACAGCTAGGTGCATTGTTAATTCCAGTAACCCAATTATTAAAGTTATAAATACCACAGATGATATAAAGTATGTGAAAAGAAAAAGTATTCGGACAGAAAAACTTTCAAACTACAATGTTTATACAATTAACAAGACAGAAACAGAAGAAAAACGTACGAAAAACCTAACTTCGATTTAAAAAATCAAATACCTCAACGTGCTCATAGTAAATTAATTGACCTTTGCATAGATTATGCCGACATTTTCGCTCTTGACACGGACAAAATGACTTTAAATAACTTTTACGAGCAAAAACTAAGATTGACAGACAACGATCCGGTATATGTTAAAAACTATAGATTGCCATACTCTCAACGCGAAGAAATAAATCGCCAAGTAAATAAATTATTAGACAATGATTTGATTGAACCCAGTTATTCGAATTACAATAGTCCTTTGATTGTAGTCCCAAAGAAAGATACTAATGGTCAAAAAGCATATCGTATGTGCGTAGATTTTCGCGCGGTAAACAAAAAACTCATTGCTGATAAATTTCCACTAGCTAGAGTTGACGATATTTTAGACAATCTTGGCAGGGCAAAGTATTTTTCCACTGATCTTTTTCAGGATTTCACCAAATCCCCTTGTATCCTGACTCTCGTGACATTACGTCTTTCAGCACTGACCGTGGCGCATTTAGATGGAAAGTGCTTCCATTCGGCTTAAATATAGCACCAAATTCATTCTCGCGAATGATGACCATAGCTTTTTCGGGTATACCACCCAATGTCGCATTTTTGTACGTCGACGATATTATCGTCATAGGGTGTAGCGAAGCACACCACATTAAAAATCTTTCAAAAGTCTTCGATACTTGTAGATCTTTTAATCTCAAACTTAACCCAAATAAATGCAACTTTTTACGACCAGAAGTTACATTTTTAGGTCATAAATGTTCAGCCAAAGGTTTGTTGCCAGACGACTCTAAGATAAACGCAATTAAAAAGTATACGAAACCGACTGACAAAGACGCGGTACGACGATTCGTCGCGTTTGCAAATTATTACAGACTGTTTATACCTAATTTTGCGTCTCTGGCAGCGCCCCTAATCGATTAAGCAGAAAAAGAGTTGAATTTGTATGGGATGTAGAGTGCGAAAGAGCATTTTTATCTTTGAAAGCAGCATTACTTTCACCAAAATTACTTCAATATCCAGATTTTACTAAACAATTCATTATTACAGTTGATGCTTCCACAACTGGATGTGGCGCTATTTTAAGTCAAGAACAGCAAGGTAGTGATTTACCAATTTGTTTCGCTTCTAAAGCATTTAATAAAGCAGAACAGAAAAACCTATTATAGAATTAGAGCTTTTAGCTATTTACTTTGCAATCAAGCAATTTCGACCATACGTTTATGGCACCCATTTCATTGTAAAGTCAGATCATAGACCTCTAGTATTCTTATTCAATATGAAAGACCCATCTTCAAAACTTTCCAGAATAAGACTGGAACTATCTGAATATAACTTTACTATTGTATATATAAAAGGTAAATCAAACGTGTGTGCTGATGCACTATCGCGAATAACAATCGATGAGATTAAAGAAGCTAATAAACAAATTCTGGCAGTACAGACAAGAGCCATGACAAAAAGGCAAACGACAAAAATTTACATAAGAAAACAGACAAAAACGACGAAAAACAACCTACTTTACATGTCTACGACAAATTTTCTTTCAATTTTTCAAAAAAGATTCCACGAATAAGATCTGCAATTACGTATGATAAAAATAATAAAACAACAAATTTAAGAATTTTTGCGCATATTAAACATAAGAAACTCGAGTTACTTAGTTTTGAGCTTGTTAACGAAATAATGACTTTAGAGAAATTACTTTCGAGGCTTGAATCAGAAGCCGGCAAACGCAAAATTAAGCAGATTGAATGGCCTAAAAACGATATTATGTTCGAACATTACACTATTACAAATTTCAAAAATATTGGAAATAAAATTTTAAAATCTTTAGAAATTATACTAACAGATCCAGTGGAGACAGTAACAGATGAAGATACAAAATTAAAACTTATGAAAATTTACCATAATGATCCCATTTCTGGTGGACATTGCGGAATGAAAAGACTTTACGCAAAATTGCGAACAAAATTTTATTGGAAGAACATGACTCGTGATATATCGAAATATATCAAAAATTGTAAGGATTGTCTCTTAAACAAGGTTAAACCTAAAACAAAAGAAAAACTTGTTTTAACACCAACTCCTTGTAAACCATTTGATATACTAGTAATTGACACAATAGGACCCCTACCTGAGTCCAAATATGGTAACAAGTTCGCACTTACCATGATTTGCGACATGACTAAATATCTGGTAACAGTCGCTGTACCAGACAAATCGGCAAAAACAATCGCTTCAGCTATTTTTGAAGGATTCATTTTAACTTACGGCACAATGAATGCCATAAAATCAGATTTAGGTACTGAATTTAAAAATGAATTATTCGAAGAATTAACAAAGCTTTTAAATATTCAACATAATTTTTCAACTGCATACCATCATGAAACTGTTGGCACGATTGAACGTAATCATAGAGTTTTTAATGAATACTTACGTGCATATTTAAAAGACAATTTTTCTGATTGGGATGTTTATTTAAAATATTTTACCTTCCTACACAACACTACGAGTAGCACAGTTTTCGACAATCAATTTTCGCCTTACGAGTTAGTTTTTGGGAAAAGGCAACTTTGCCTAATGAGTTGAGTAAAGAAAAAATTGACCCGATCTATAATGTCGAAAACTATGCCAAAGAAGTTAGTTTAGGATGCAGAAAACGCACAAAATGGCACAAAACCTAATTAATAAAAATAAATTACAAAGTAAAAACCTGTACGATAAAACGGCACGACCTTTAATTGTAAAAATCGGAGATAAAGTACTTTTACAAAAAGAACCACATCATAAGCACGAAAATATTTATCAAGGTCCGTTTTTTATAACTAAAATTAACGAACCTAATGTAACTATTTTCGATGAAGTTAAAAACAAAGAAAAAGTGGTACATAAAAACCGCCTAAATAAAGTAAACTAACATTACTTCAATATTTTTACTTTAAATTTGAAAAAAAAACACAAATCCAAAATTTACTTACTAGCATGTAAGCAGCCACGAAGGCTTAAAAACTGTTAAAACAACAAAAAAAAAGAGAAAAAAAAGCACAAATTTTGTATATTCAAAAACCATATTTCAAAACAGCAAAGACTAAAATTGTAAAAATTTAACAAATCTAATATATATTACAATGTAACTATTTACAAAGAAAATTCAAACAAAACAAACATGAATGTAAATAAAATTTGAGTATTTTTACTTCTAAGTTCATTTGTAATAATCAGTCATAAAAATGGTTCCGAACCAACGAATTAAAAGGGGAGGTACACCCTAATATAAATATATATTCGTTTGTTCGCAACAATTTCTATAAGTTATGGCAAAAGAAGAATGTGACAAAATTGATCACTTTGTCAATTCTTCTTTTCCCCAAAAAGGGTGATGTGAGGATAAAATCCCCCAAATTAACTTTTTAATAATCATCTGGCAACATCTCAACATTGTTACTCACAATGATATTTAATTGTGAATAGTACAAATAGAAAGAACCAAATACACAATAATATGTCATGAGCATTGAAATATAGCATGTAAGAGAGAATACCATATATGTGGGGTAAAACATGAAAATGACGAGTGCCAAGAGTGACATCGGCATTTTCATGTTTCACCGCCATCAATATAATTCTGCCAACTGAAATTTACTGACGTGCGCAAAAAAAAGTTGATTGTGATTTTTAAAGAAAATAAAGAGAAATATAATTTTCACGCAGTAAATCAAAGTGCGAGTATTTAATTAAATTTCGATGAAGGTTACAGTGTGGCGACGTCGACCACCACGATTTTAACAGATTATTGTCGGCACAATATGGCGACAATCTGGAGGCGGCGCCCTCCAAGAACAAATCTTGGCAAGTAACCTATAGCGTAAGTTTCCAGGAGTAACAATGTGTACTGAAATTTAGTGAGTACCAAAGAGAGTAGAGGACGTTTAGAACGTGATGTGTGTCAATCGAACACACAAAAGCTCTATATTGTTCTAAAGAGTTTAAGGGAACAATTACCAACTATTTTTAATCAATTGGAGGCACAAGAGCGAGAACAAACTACGACTGATGCGTGTGTGACGAAAAAAATGGCCGAAATTAAGAAATTAATTCATACGATACATGATGATAAATTAAAATCGGTACAAACAAATATTAACAATTTAATTACTCAAATTAAGAAACAGAAAAACAATATATACAAATGGAAAGTTAAAGTAAAAACTTCCGAAATTAACATTAATGAAGCAGAAAAAAAATTGAATTTTTACATAGCAGAAATTTAAAGGCTCAAGGCAAGTTGGGGGCAATGAGCACCAAGCGCCAACGAAACAGCGATTGATGGTGCAAACACGAAACTATCGGGCATCGAAAGAGCAATAGTTGCCTTACAAAAGTTTGAAGGTGAGTTGCGAATATAAATATGTATATGGGACCTGGAATCATGAAACGACCCTATTGTGCGAAAATAGCGTTCTTTGAGTGATTCTTATAGGAAATTTAACGCTCTTTCCAATGGAACAAACACTTTTCAGTTTGCAGTTTTCTATCTTTCTTAGTTTCTTCAAAAATCGCATTTAAAGCCAAATCGGATCACAAATACGATTTTTTATTTCAAGTTGATGTTTTCTGATTTTAGTATTAAAATGGTGTAGTTTGGTTCAAATTCACATTTTAGAAGACTTTTGGTACATTTTTTGATGATTTGGTACATTTTTTTTCCTCGTTTGGTACAAAATGAAAAAATCCATTTATCATCGCTGGTTGGAAAACTTCTTTTACCGTGCTAGTTAAGGCCTTAATGCGCATCCCACAGCGCACGAAATTCAATATATTGTGGCACGATTGACTTTAAAAATAATGCGCCGCACATTTGTAAAAAAGTGTATACGTTTACGTTTGCGCGTAAAAAAACGCTTATCCTCGCTTAGATAATGCTTATGAGACCCACCTAGCGGCAGTATAGTGTTAACTACTTTGTATTCTTTACTTTAATTTTTAAAATAATTTTTAATTGAGTTTTCATGTTAACTTAAAATTTTTGAATAACTTCAAAAAAAGAAAATTCTAATTAGTTTGAAAATATTTAAACTCAAAAGTAAATAAAATAATATTTGTAAAAATAAATATTTAAATATTTGGTTAACCACCAAATATATTGGCGATTCTACCAACGGACCTAATTTTTAAATCGATATTTTATACAAATGCTGAATGTAACGCTTTACGTATCACACAGCTACTGAACAATGCAATATCACAAATAGAAGTGCAACTAAGTGACGTGCTACAAAACGTTTTATTAAGTTGTCTGAACCAATTGCAGACTATCAACCGGTTTCGGCAAATGTGCACACGATCCAATACAAAAATGCGTGAACTGATTTCTCAAAGAAAAGTTAAATCAAAAATATAAAATTGTGCACAAATATCTTTAAATATTTATATGAAGTGAACTAAAGAAGTTATTATAATAAAACAAACATCCAAATTTAAAAATTTAGTATACAAAGATATAAACTATGAACAAAGATACAAATATAAATAAACTATCTACGTAAATACAAATATTTAAAACTTTATTATCTATATTTAAACCCTTAAAATTTAACTAAATACTTAAAAATTAAAAACTATTTACAATTGAGTTATCCACTTCATTACAACAAGAGCTATTTTACGCACAATACACACAAGAACGGATTTAAAATATAAGACATCACGTTGAAAATGACGAGATTTATAAAGAAAACCACAAAGCCATTGCATAAACAGCAACAACGATGTATTCAATTGTTATCACTTCCAAAAAAACGCAATTGATTCCCTTAAAATCTCTACAATCATCAATCAACTACTTATTAATTTTAATATATATATATATATATATTTTTTTTTATTAAATTAAATTTTATGTAAGTATAATTATTATTTTAATATTAAATTTAAAATCTTCTATTATAATTTAAATTAAAATTTTAAACCCTTTAAATTTTCAAATTTATTTTAAGATTATTTTTATATTTTAAAAATTCTATATAAATTATTTAAATTTATTTATTTTTTATATAAAAATAAATATTTTATTTAAATTGTTAACTCCCTTTCCAAAAAAAAATCTTAAATATTTCCTAATTTTCAAATCTTTCATTTAATTTTTTTTTCATATGGTTCTACGTTCTCCAATACGAACCCGTAAGTTTACAAATTCGGAAAATCAAAACAACAATTATACAAATAACACAATGACTCAGAACACAACTCAAAAATTCTAACATTAATACAACACAAAACAACATCTCTAATATAACACAAGATACTTCAACACAAGATAACTTTACAAATTTTCCTTCTACTAAATCTATTAAATTACCACAATTTTGGCAAGATTGTCCTGATGCCTGGTTTTTACTTGTTGAAGGACAATTTGAAATTAATAATATCACTGATGATAATTTAAAATTTCAAAATGTTCTAATTACTCTTCAACGAGATACTATTTCTAAAATTTTAGATGTTATTAACCCTCCTCCTCTTTTTAATAAATATGATACAATCAAAAAAATTCTATGTGAAAGATTTTCTCTTAGCGAAGAAAAACGATTAGAACAATTATTTTCAAAAGCTGAACTTGGTGATCGTTCACCATCTGAATTATTCATATTTATGAAATCACTTATAGGTTCTGACTCCATAGTTAGCCCAGAATTACTCTTTAAGTTGTGGATTCGTAGATTACCAAAAGAAATACAAATTCATTTGACTTCCAATAATAATCAAAACAGAGATGAAATTATTATTTTAGCTGACAAACTTTTTGATTTAATCAATAATCCTCATTTTTCCAAATCTCCTGTAGTCTCAAGTATAAATAATAATATTTTAGAACAATGCGTTAAAAATTTAACTGAATTAACCACGGCTATTTTTCAAAATTTAAATAAAATTTCTAGTGATATTAATCAATTACAAATCCGTTCAAGATCTAAAGATAGAAATAGATCTAAATCTCGAAATTTTTCAGGATCAAGAAATTTTTCAAACAATCGTAATTTTAATTCACAAACAACTATTTGTTGGTATCACAAAAAATTTAAGAATAACGCTCTCAAATGTATACCCCCATGCAATTTTAATCAAAATCATAATTCAAATTACGAACAAAATTTAAACTGAAACGATCCATTATGACGGTGACGGATAATGGAACTGTTATTAAACCTACTCGTCGCCTATTCATATTTGATAAATTCAATAAACTTAATTTTCTTATCGATACCGGTGCAGTTGTATCAGTTATTCCCTTTTCTAAATTTAAAATTTATAAAAGAAATTCGGATCTTACTTTGACTGTAGCAAACGGTTCTTCAATTGAAACTTTCGGTACAAAACTACTTAAAATTGATTTATACTATGTTCAAACAGAAAAATAAATTGAGGAAATTTCGATTTGAATTGAGTGCTGTTCATACAACTCGATTTAGCTTACACAATAGTAATTTGATAGCTGGTTGGCTCATCTCTACAGCAAGAACATACATACCTTTGTTCAGACTGTCAAAATGAACACGCACATTATTAGGCGAATGAAATGGAATGAAAACAAAAAACTTTGAAATTTTTGTGAGTTGTAAGAAAATGTGTTCAATGTTTTGGTTTCATTTTGAGTTTGCCATCTTCTTTTGACAATCCCTACTCCAGTGAAATGAAAGGCATAAAATCAGCTGATGAGATGAGCCAACCACATAGTTCAGCCATGCGTAACTGACGTTAAAATATACTCAAAAAACACACTTTACAATGTTGCATTTGCAGTTCGAAACAATTTATTACACAATTTTTTTTAAATTGGCAATTTATTATATAACAAATTGCGTAATAAATTGCCCAAATAGTATAAATTGCCAATTTGGTGTGTGTTTGAACCTAGTATAAGGTTTAAGAAGAGATTTTGAATTTCCGTTCATTATTGCGAATATTGATACACCAGTTATAGGAGCAAACTTTTTAGAAAAATTCGGAATTATTGTCAATATTAAAAATAAAGAAATAATGGATTCTACTAAAAAAATTAAAGTTGCTGGATCTTCTGGATTTTCTAATATTTTCTCACTCAAAATTCCTACTGTCGAAAATAAGTTATCAAAATTACTTAATGAATTTCCATCTATTACCTGTGAACCAGATTATACTAAAAAGGTTAAACACCATACGGTTCACAGGATAGAAACAAAAGGTATTTTACCATTTTCGAAACCCAGACGTCTTGATCCAATCAAACTTAAAATTGCTAAAACTGAATTTGAATTTTTAGTTAAAACTGGTATATGCAGACCCTCAAATTCTCCTATTGCATCTCCACTTCATCTCGTTCCTAAAATGAACCAAATGATTGGAAACCTTGCGGAGACTATCGAAGACTTAATTTTATTACTACACCAGATCGGTATCCTTTACCACATATTCACGATTTAACAATTGATTTAAAAAACAAACAATTTTTTTCCAAAATTGATCTTGTGCGTGCCTACCACCAAATTCCAATGGCAGAAGAAGACATTCATAAAACTGCAATAACTACCCCTTTTGGAATGTTTGAATTCGTAAGAATGACCTTCGGTTTACGAAATTTCCAACGCTTTATTAATGAAGTATTTTCTGATTTCAATTTTGTATTTACATACACTGATGACATTCTTATTGCCACTGATAATAAAGATCAACATATAAATCATTTAAAATCAGTTTTCAAAAGACTTGAAGAATATAATTTAAATATTAAACCTTCAAAATGTACTCTCGGTGTAAATAAATTAAATTTCTTAAGTTACGAAATTTCAGGCGAAGGTATTAAACCATCTTTAGATAGAATTGAAATCATAACAAATTTTGAAAAACCAATTTCTATAAATAAATTACAAAAATTTTTAGGTATGATAAATTACTATCACAGATATATTAAAATGTTAGCAACAGAACTTAGTCCTCTTCATGAAATGTTAACACATGCAATTAAAAACAAACTCAAACAATAAAATTGGACAAATGAAACCACAACAGCTTTCGAAAATGTTAAAAAACTTTTTGCTAAAAATACTTTACTTACACATTTCGACAAAAATGGTACTTTATCATTAGCAGCAGATGCATCAAATGTTGCTATTGGAGCAGTTCTTCAACAAACTAGCAATAATATACTAGAACCCTTAGCTTATTTTTCAAGAAAATTAACTACAACAGAAACTAAATATTCAACATTTGATCGTGAACTTTTGGCAATTTATAATTCAATTAAACATTTTAAACATTTTCTTGAAGGTAGAACTTTTACAATTTATACTGATCATAAACCTTTAATTCATGTTCTAAATTCTAAAGTAGATAGATCTCCTCGTCAACTACGTCATCTTGAATATATTGCTCAATTTACAAATGATATTCAATATATACGTGGAAAAGACAACATAGTTGCCGACACACTTTCCCGTATTCCAGAAATAAATGCAATTTCAACTCAAGATATAAATGTAGAAACTTTATATAAAGAACAGCAAACTGATACATTTTTACAAAAAACCATTTCTGATCCAAATTCTAAAAATAATTTAAAAGAAATTCATATTCCAATTATTAATTTAAACATATGGTGTGATGTTTCTCTACAACCTTTTCGACCTTATGTCCCACATTCTATGAGAATAATTATATTTGACAAAATTCACTCATTATCTCATCCAAGTATAAGAACAACTAGAAAATTAATTCAAAATAAATATTATTGGCCTAACATGCGTAAAGAAATTAACGATTGGACTTCATCTTGCATCAATTGTCAAAAATCCAAAATTTCAAGACATACTAAATCTCCTATCCAAAAAATTCAAATACCATCAGGCCGTTTTGAACATATTCATATGGATAATGTTGGACCTCTTCCAGTTTCAAATGAAAATTCTTATATTTTAACAATTATTGATAGATTTTCACGTTGGCCTGAAGCTTATCCACTTAAAGATATTTCAACAAATACTATAGTAAAAACTTTTATTCAAAATTATATACCACGATTTGGTATACCATTGAATATTACAGTAGATCAAGGTTCACAATTCACCTCAAAATTTTTTACGGAATTAACTAAACTTTTAGGTTCTCATAAAATTCATACATCTCCTTACCATCCCCAAGCAAATGGCATGATAGAGAGATTTCATCGAACTTTAAAAGCAGCAATTATAGCATCAAACGACTCGGTTCATTGGTCTGACATTTTACCATTCATTCTACTTGGTTTACGAAATTGTGAGTATGTTTTTGTTAAAGTTCTTCGTAAATCTTATTTAGAATCACCTTATGAAGGACCTTTTAAAGTTATCTCTAAGAAACATAAAACATTTACAATTCAATACAAAAATACTATTAAAAATATTTCAATTGATTTACCTAAACCAGCAAACATACTTATTAACACTAATTTAAATACAAATACATTAAACAACAAAAAACAAAAAAAGGTTACATTTAATATTAATTAATAATTTGTTTGTTTCAAATTTTCTTGGAGGGGGAGTAAATATAGTGTTAACTACTTTGTATTCTTTACTTTAATTTTTAAAATAATTTTTAATTGAGTTTTCATGTTAACTTAAAATTTTTGAATAACTTCAAAAAAAAGAAAATTCTAATTAGTTTGAAAATATTTAAACTCAAAAGTAAATAAAATAATATTTCTAAAAATAAATATTTAAATATTTGGTTAACCACCAAAGGCAGTGGTTAAATAACTAGCTACAGAAGAGGGTGTACCTAAAATCGGAGACACAAACCTCTGGTGGCCATAATGTATAACATATAGCTGAATCAGTTGCGATGAATAGTGGACAGGCATAGGATACATAGAATTGGTGTAGAGGATGAAACATAGACACATATTTCAGTTGCATCTGAGTATAATGTGTATTAAAATTTAGTAGTACCAAAGAGAGTAGATTATCCATGAGGAGCTTGTGGTCGCCAGAACCTCGTCTGTTAATGAAACGGGATTCGCCGCTCGAAGGTGAGGTTGACAATTGGGTTTGGAGAAGCTATATATTGCGTTGGCAACCTAAAAAGGTTGCGCTACACAACCCCTTGAATCTGGTATTTTAGTCGCCTCTTACGACAGGCATACCTACCGCGGGTATATTCTAACCCCCTAACCCACTAGCGGTACAGCTTTATAATTGCCTTTACTTTTGCATCGATTTAGATCGCAGATTATTGCAAATTGCAAATGTCGCAAATTGAACTTAATTATTTAATTTCTCTTTGTTTTTTTTATCTTTTCCCCTTTTACTCTATAGCCCCGAAAATGGACCACGTCCCTATCAATGCAATGGGTACACAAGTGCAAACGAAAACCAAGCAATCAGCCGATACATCATTGATCTCGCAAAAAGCTTTGGACGTTATGCAAGTACAGGCGGAACAATTGCAATCACAAATAAACTATAATCAGGAACAGCGAGGACGTTTAGAACGTGATGTGTGTCAATCGAACACACAAAAGCTCTTTATTGTTCTAAAGAGTTTAAGGGAACAATTACCAACTATTTTTAATCAATTGGAGGCACAAGAGCGAGAACAAACTACGACTGATGCGTGTGTGACGAAAAAAATGGCCGAAATTAAGAAATTAATTCATACGATACATGATGATAAATTAAAATCGGTACAAACAAATATTAACAATTTAATTACTCAAATTAAGAAACAGAAAAACAATATATACAAATGGAAAGTTAAAGTAAAAACTTCCGAAATTAACATTAATGAAGCAGAAAAAAAAATTGAATTTTTACATAACAGTAATTTAAAGGCTCAAGGCAAGTTGGGGGCAATGAGCACCAAGCGCCAACATTACGAAACAGCGATTGATGGTGCAAACACGGAATTATCGGGCATCGAAAGAGCACTAGTTGCCTTACAAAAGTTTGAAGGTGAGTTGCGAATATAAATATGTATATGGGACCTGGAATCATGAAACGACCCTATTGTGCGAAAATAGCGTTCTTTGAGTGATTCTTATAGGAAATTTAACGCTCTTTCCAATGGAATAAACACTTTTCAGTTTGCAGTTTTCTATCTTTCTTAGTTTCTTCAAAAATCGCATTTAAAGTCAAATCGGACCACAAATACGATTTTTTGAAATATTTAGATCCATGCGCCACCTATCGGAGTTTTTTCTTATTATTGCATTGTCATCGGGTTCTGAACTATATTCAAGCTTGTAGCTCAGAACGGCCAACCGCTACACAGAGTGAAGCTAAACAGAAACTAAACGCATTTTTCTCAAAAACTTGTTTTCTCACAATAGGGTCGTTTCATGATTCCAGGTCACATATGTTAAAAACCATCTTTAGAAATATTTCGCATGATTATTTAGATATCACCATATTTTGTATTCTTGCTAATGAAATTGTATTATCTCGTCATCTTGTTTCCTTTTTTCTTTCCCCCTATTGTTTTAATGCTGATTTCTACTTGCTTAATCTAATAATCATATTTGTGTACGTATTATTTTTATTTTTACTACCTTTATATTAAGCCCCTTTCATGTTTGTCCCCTCATTTCCATACGAATTTTTGACACACGGAAAAGTCTCTTTCGGTAATTTCCCACTTGATACTAGAACATAGTTCAGATCTGGGGGACATTACAATGCAAGTGAAAAAAAATACGCTAGGAGGCGCACGGATCGAGATATACAGAAAATTAATTTTAAAATGTAAATTTTGCGATCGACTTTTAACTAATTTCTCGGTGATCCAGAGACTTGAAACTTAGCACATAGTTTGCGAGTCGATGGCACTACAATTCTTGGAAAACAAAATGCCGCCCGATGGCAGGCGAATCTTGCGATTTTTATGTAACTTCCCGGTGAGCTAGAGACTTGAAACTTGGGCTGTGAGTCAGAAGCCGGTGACAATGCAATATTTGATCAAAAAAAAATCCGCTAGGTGGCGCATGGATCGAGATATTAAGAAAATTAGTTTTGATTTGTGAATCTTTCAATCCATTTTTAAGTAACGTCCCGGTGGCGTGTAGAGACTTGTAGTATTGACTGCTAAGGGACAAACTATAAATACACCTCTGAAATTGCTGCGCATAAATTTTGTCCTACTAAATTTCAATACGCATTATACTCAGATGCAACTGAAATATGTGTCTTTGTTTCACCCTCTACACTAATTCTATGTGTGTCCACAATTCATCACAACTAATTCAGCTATATGTTTATACCCTATAGCCATCAAAGCGTTGCGTCTCCACTTTTCGGTACACCCTGTTGCTGTAGCTAGTTGTTTAACCACAGCCGCTAGATGGGTCTCCTAAGCATTATCTAAGCGAAGATACGCGTTTTTTTACACACGCAAACGAAACGTATACGCGCGTGTTAAAAAACACGGCTAATATTGCTCTCACGCCAATGTGAAATAAAACAGTGCCGTCCATAAATATTTTTCTTATACATATAAAAAAGTGAAGTTCCATCGTCACATCAAAACATAAAATTTTAAATTGCGATATGACTTTTTATTAGATGCAAATAAGATTTGATAGTGGATACATTCCAAATAGGTATCGCACGAAATAAGTCGCTATCAATAGCAAAAATGATATAGCAGTCCAAGCACTTCCCTCAGTGCACGATTTTTAAATATGTAAATTGAAAAGCTGAAAGCTGTAAAACTAACCATTGCAATACACAATGCAAATACAAGACACAAACCCTTGTGGTTAAATGCCATTATATCCAACAGATGTCGCTGGGTGATACACCACATCCAAGATAATTACCGGAACGGAAACGGTGGAAATTTTTTGATAAACCATTAGCTTAACGTTAAGGTGCATCCCTGTCTAAAACAAATAGTGTCACAATAAACTCTGAACTTATATATTTTTACAAAAAAAATATCCACAATATCCACAAAAATATGATATTCAGGCCAGTTCTGAATTCCAACTCGGAATTAAAAGTAAAACGACACTGATTTCGACTCGGTGTCTATTTGGTGTTCTCAACTCCGATTGTAAAAAATCGATTCGAAGTCGATTTCTAATCGTTTTCATTCCGATTCTATAACCAGTTTAATCAGCTGTTTTTGTTTATGTGTTTTAGTTTAAGTATCATAAAATTTTATTGTAATTAAAAAATGCCTGCAGGTATGGTTTTTGGGATGCGCAGACGCAAGAAGACGTGCTACTGTGCGTGCGAATCGTAAAAATGCGCTGGATCGGAATTCAGAACAGGCCGACTTCATTTCGATCAGCATCGATTTGTTTGCCTAATAGATTTCTTCATAGAAGTTTTTAAAGAAAGATTTATTATGCCAATTTAACTCAAATTTAAACAAAAAATACACATAACTGTTCCACATAAAATGAAGAATTAAAAAAAAATCATTTGAAAGACAAATATCGCAACATTTGTGTATAATCAGCCAATTATTTTTCACTCCGACTGCTCAGAGGCAATACTTTTCAAACCGATAATTTTTGGTCGGAATCGACATTGAGAACACCAATCCATTTCGATTCCGAAGAAATTGATCGGAATCGGAATTCCGAACAGCCCTGATTATTTATATTTAGCACTTGCACAGTGTACGAAATTTTCCTCTTCACTGACAATAGCCGTGTTTTTTTATACACGCGTATACGTTTACGTTTGCGCTTGAAAAAAACGCCTATCCTCGCTTATACTGTTTTCACACAGAAACTTAATAATCTCATTTCACCTGCTAATGAAATCGTAAATTTTTTGCTTTCACACAGAAGTATCTGCTCGATTAGTATGACAGATGAAATGTCAAAATAATAATAACAATAATAAGATCGCGGATTTAAATTGTTAATAACAATAATATTTAATTGGTTTAGAAAAGTAAACGTACAATGCAGGAAAATAATTATTTAAAAGAAATATTTGTTGCATATACTGCAAATATGCAAGCTTTGCAATCGATGCAAGCAAGTTACGACAACGCCGTTGCTTTGCAAAGAAAACGAAAGGAGAAGAATTTTTTAATTTTGCAGCATCTGAGACGACAGCAGATTTACCTTTACGGGTTAATGGCAACGAAAGCCTCTCGGCGATTCCTCTGGAAATTGGTAAGTCAATTTATAGTTTATAACACACTGTCCGGTTATAGGTAATTCTTTTTATTATAGGGACGGCCCTCATCTTTCTGGGAAGTCACTTGAGACTGCAACGACGACAATTTTTTTAAGACACACTTCCGCATGCATCGTACCAGCTTTGAAACCCTCTGCAGCTTCCTAAAAAATTTGCAGAAGTCGGACACAAATTGGCGACTTGCGATACCACTTTCGAAACGGGTTGCAATTGCTTTATTTACTCTGGGATCAGCTGGAGAATACAGAGTGGTATCAGAACTTTTCGGAGTTGGAATATCGACGGTATGCAAAATATTATGGGAGTTCTGTGAGGAAGTTTACGAAGCAATGTCAGCGCAATTTATTAAAAAATTACCACCTACTCCAGAAATTATAGCTGATCTCGTGGGTGGCTTTCATCGTCTAGGTTTTCCACAATGTCTAGGGGCAATAGGTAAGGAATATTACATGTATTTATGCACATGTACGGGAATAACCATTTTTACATAGATGGGTGCCACATCGAAATAAAACCAAATGCAGAAGATGCAGTCGATTATTACAACTACAAAGGATGGTATTCCATTATATTATTAGCTGTAGTGGATTACAGGTAGGTACACTATGCTGTAGTTCTTGTCATGAATTGGTGCTAATTATGTTATTTTTCAATTTAGATATCGTTTTTTATATGTGAACATCGGCTCTCCAGGACGATGCAATGATTCACAGATTTATAATGCCTCTTTAATGAAGAAATTAATGGAAGAAAATGAACTACTGGCCGCGAGTAAAAAGGAAATAGGTGGCGTAAATATGCCAATATGCATCAGTGGAGACTCTGCGTTTCCGATTTTCCACCACTTTGATGAAGCCGTACTCTTTTTCTATGGCGCTAACTGAAACGCAAAAGCTTTTTAATTATAATCTTTCAAATGTAGAAGGGTGTCTGAAAATGGCTTTGGCCAGCTAAAAGGACGATTCCGTCGAATTGGAAAAGGTTTAGACAATAGAATTGGTAAGGCAGCTATTATAATTAGGGCATGCTGCGTCATTCATAACTTCCTAAATGAAATGAATGATAAAATAAATGACTTGTGGCTGGAGAGGTTCCAAGAAGTAGGAAGAAGTTATGAAAGACCGCAGTTTAATGTTGTGATTGGCGACAATGATCCATCTGCTGAAGAAATAAGAGGGGACTATGCAATTATTTTTGTACGTACATATTTTATTTATTATTTTTGTATGTTGTATGTTGATGACATTAATATTTAGAAATGTATGTGATATTCAATTTTTTTTATTTAAAAATGCCAATATGCCGTTTTTGAGTTCTTTATTGTCTTGGGCTATTTCTTTCAATGCGTTGGCCTTCTCTTCCTTAATTTTCATGACATTGTTTTCGTTTTATTCACTTTTTTTTCATGTAATTAGTTATTTCCACTGACACCTCCTCAAATTTCTCCATGACTTTCGTGTGAACACTAACGTAATTTTTTTTCTTTTTAGGTTCGATCGCAGACGAGCCTGGTAGTGGCGACGGTGGGTTTGGACCAGAGCTGCGGTGTAGAAGGGGTAGATGTCAATTGTGGTGATGGTGTTGAGGGTACTGAAGATGTGGTACTTGATTCTGTTTAAAATAAAAATTTTAATAAAATATGGCATGTTTTTAATATATTCGTAACACAATAAAAATATAAACCGAGCATATACATTGTTTCTCTGTTTTTTTTTATTAAGTAGAAGAAAATGAAAAAGTTCTGCAGGGCGATATCAAAAGCCCTTGGAGTCTTGGCAGGAATACTGTTCGTGGTATTACATATATAAACCAATTTGCGGTTCTCGACAGATGATGTTCTGGGTCACCCTGGTCCGCATTTTGGCCGATATCTCGAAAACGCCCCCACATATACAACTACCACCACTCCCCTTTAAAACCCTTATTAATACCTTTAATTTGATACCCATATCGTACAAACACATTATAGAGTGACCCCTGGTCCACCTTTATAACGATATCTAGAAAAGGCGACCACCTATAGAACTATGCCCGCTCCCTTTTAAAATATTCATCGGACGTCACTGATCTCTCCAGTTTTTTTCGTCTCGCGAAACCTGACATTAACTGCGACCTTATTTACAACATGGACGTCCCAAATGTCGACCATTTTAAACATCCACATCGATGGTTCTACGCTACCGACTGCCCTAAAACCCCAAAATCTTGGGTGTAACGTTTGATCAGGATCTACATTTTGGTGAGCATGCAGCCGCAATTGTACCGAAAATCCAGAGCCGTAATAAAATTCTCAAATTCCTTGCTGACAGTACTTGGGGAAAAGACAAAGAAACGCTCATTACCATATACAAAGCAATTGCCCAGCCGATTGCATGCTACGCGTCCCCTATACGGTCGCCAAGCCTAAAATCTACTCACTGGAAGAATCTACAGGCCTGCCAAAATACTGCCCTCACAACCGCCGCGGGATGTCTTCTTATGCCCCCAGAACACCATCTACATAATGAGGCGAGAATACTCCCCATCAGGGAGAGAAATGAAATGCTAACCAAACAGTTCCTGTTGAATGCGCATAAACCTGGGCATCCTAACAGAAATATGATTGATGAGTCAACACCGCCCAGGGGCTTAAGGAGTCATCTCCGTAAGCATTATGAGGAAATACGGCACCGAGAACTCAGTCGTATGAAGCCAAAAAACACAAGCAGGTCCTCGTCGAACTCCATAAACAGGCGTCGGACCTTTATGCCGGGAATTGCCCGGTGAATCCAGTACTCGGGGAACAGTACCCAAAACTTGCGGAAGAGGAACGCATACTCCCCAGAGAAACGCGAGTCACTCTATCTCAACTTCGTTCTGGATACTGTAACAGGCTAAACTCTTACCTATCGAGAATCAACCCCGACATAGAAAATGTATGCCCCGCTTGCAATGTGGCCCCACATGACACCAACCATCTCTTGTAATGTGGAACCAACGCCTCTAACACCCCTTTCATTATGGTCCATCCCCTGTCGAAACAACAAGTTTCCTTGGGCTCCCGTTAGAGGACATTGATGACAATTTGTGATCGATCGCACCTATTGGACGGGGCGAAGCACTGCTACAACACTAACAACAAACCACCACCAAAAAACTTCGGACCTCTGTGCCAGAAATTATCCGGCGAACCCCGTTCCTATAGTCATATACCCTAAACTCACTAGAGGAAAGCAATGTCCCCAGGGAGGCGTACGTCACTCTAGCCCAAATTCGATTTGAATACTGTAACAGGATTTTGATGACTTGTGAGTAGTCCCACCTCTTGGATGGGGCAAAGCACTGCTACAACAACAACATCAACAACAAGGGCCTCTCGGCTGTTATCTGTTTTGCGCGCATTACAAATCAATAGCAATACCCTTCCAGGTCTTGTAGTAATGCCGAGAGGCCGTCAAAAGTTTTTGTCGAAAGGATAGCAATGGTTATGGTTGGCACACGATACACATATATATACATACCATCGATGCTCTCCAACATAAGTTCAGAAAATCGATTGGCCTTAAAGCCACCAATTATTTGATGCACTCTGGCATAAAAAGGCCATATTGACGGTGATCCCCCGAAGACCATTTGTTTTTTCTTTGCTAAAACAAATTATGTTTGCTAGTCCACTTTTAATTCTGAAGATATAATAGGGTAATTATCGCCAGCAGACACTGCTAATACGCGTCCAATATCGAGCGCCCACTTTTAATTTATGTATAGGTTTTAACCCACATGCACTGCTATACCTATCGAAGGTGTCGCGCGTCTTGATATCAGTATTATAATCCGAAACCGAAAATAAAAATTTTAACTCGTTCAAAGATATTATGAAAAACCGAAAAATGACCCGCGGGTCCCTCCGAACCGGGGGTGAAATCCATAGTATTTTTGGTAATTGTTTACTTTAGCTGACAACTGCTAAAACCCAACCAAAAAAATATCAGGACCACGAATCCGAGAGCGGAAATTCAAATTTTATTTCTGTCAAATGTTATTTCCAAAAACCGAAAAATGGCCCCGGAGCGCTCCGAAACCTGGGTTGGGATCCATAGCATTTTTGCGCAGAACACCTTTCTGCATTGGCGGCCTTTGGCCGCGCTTTATAAAAAATTACCCTGGGTGAGTCCAACACCGGTTTGGACACCAAAACTATATCCTCGCAAAACACTATTACCCACAGTTTTTCTTGTGGCTACTACAAAAACATCAAAACAACACACCACATGAAAATTTTCAATTGTTTGCAAATATCTCCAAAAGGAAATAAAATTTGGAATTTCCGCCTTCGGACTCGTGGTCCTGGGATCAAAACGCGTCCTTTTGACACCTCTCCTTATATTTTTGGACGAGTGTTTTAGCAGTTGTGGAGCTAAGTAAACATTACCTTTTTTGGTATAGTCTAGTTGAGGGGTCGACTGCTAATACGCTACCAAAAATATCGAGAGGTGCCAAACGAGGGGTCCAAAACTATATCCGTCGCAAACACTTATGTTCACAATTTTTTGTTGGTACGCCAACTATACAACACCCACATGAAATCGCCAACTTCAACTGCAAATATTTCCGGACAGAGATAAAATTTTATTTTCTGGTTTCGGATTATTGTTGTCGAGATTAATACGCGTCTTTTGACACCTCTTTGATATTTTTGGACGCGTATTAGCAGTGTCATGCTGTCGTATATATTACCATAAATATTTTCTTACCGGTATCGCTTGGTAAATTTGCGATCTTGACTTGATATCTCGAGCGGTGTAATTGTAGCCTAACTTTGCCAACTCGTTTTGCCATCTCTTTATATATATGGCCATTCTTTCGCGAAGATCGAAGATCAGCAGCACGCTCTCCCACAAATCCAGGATAGCCACTTCGCCATCTCCAGGCCAAAACAATCGCTTTCTTTTAGTTTTGCTGCTAAAGGAACAAAATTCATTTATTTTTTTTTCCATGTGTGTATATAAAAGTATAATATATTAATTTACTCACTATCACTATTATTTTGCATTATGAAACAACAAATTCCCTGGTTTTTTAAAATCAATTAAATTTGTTTAGCGCATATAATGACATTTCTAACTGACAGCCAATGACATTTACTTTGACATGACATTTTTAAGCACTGAACACACCAAAACTAAGAGTGAACGCTGCCAACAGAGTTGCATTGTGCTTTTGACTTCATTAGGCATTCGATAGCTACTATGAAATAATTATAGATTCGATTTTGTAGGGAAGATTGAGCTCCTAAGCGTCTTACTGCTAGTCGACATGCCATTTTATATTCAATAAGCCGCCTCTGTGTGCAAATAGTATAATAGTTAGAGTAAATCATAATTGTCAAGATTGAATTTTTCATGTTTATTATTGTTGGAAAAAGTGGTTAATTCTTTTATATAGTTGAGATATTTTGTTCAAATAACCGCTTTCTGAGATGACGCAGTAGCGTTGAAGATGCGTGACAAGTTACACATACAACAACAAAGTACACTTATTTAAAACAGACCATGAAAGGCTCTACCCCAGCAGACATATAGTTTCAATTGGTCTACATAAAATCGTACACCATTTAGTATATCATTTTAATGAGTGACACTGTATGCTCTTTTATTTATTGCATTCGTCGACAATGGTCGTTTTTGTAAATTCGCTTCGTTCCTTTAAGAGATCATCTGTCTATTTTAGAGTTCTAGTTTGAAATGCTGACCTAACCGTCACTACCTTGCCAACACAAGTTTTGATGGATTTATCGTTATATAGCATCATTGCGTAGCACAAGTAGTCATAAATTATGTTAGGCTAAACACGCATAACACAATTTTTGAACACTATGAGTTTTGTAATTGGATCAGGGTATGTTTTGGCGCAAGTATATAAGACATGTAGCGTACTACATATCGAAGTCAGATATTTCGATGACGACTATGAGTGGTAATGGTCTCGCTTGTGTAGGCGCACTACCCATGAGAATGTTCCCACTGAGGACATTCGAGTATCGAATCGAGCACGGTATCCGATACTATGCCTCTGAAGGCGAAGAGTTGTTAATAAGCCTTTACACAGACGTATGCATATACATGTTCATCACCGAGTACCGTTAATCCAGCGAGCGAGTGTCTTTTTGCACATGTTGCTTATGGCCTTTCATTTGTTTTGTATTCAATTGCATTCCGATGTCTAGCAACAACTTGCTTGTGGACCGCTACCTGGCACAGAATAAATCGATGCTAGACAATTAATGAAGCCTAATTTGAAGCTGACTAGAAAAACAAGAGTCAGTTCCTGATAAGCAATGAAAGTTAAAAGTCGCTCGGGTTATGACTAACGCGGTAGAAAACCCGAGTCATAAGGTGAAGTGTGCTTTTGCTGTTTTTTGCCGTGAGATGCACTGTTTAGTAGGATGATTGCTTGTGATTTGTCAATTTAATTGATTGACTTTTAAGTATTTAAATGCGCTATCAAAAGGAACGTGCATATAAAAACATAAAAGCAATTACTGCAGTGTAAATACAATAAAATTATAAACTTGCACATTCACACAAACTTAGATAATGTGAAGTGTAGGCAGTTGCCCTTTACCGCGGAACCAAAGCAATCCTTAATATTTAATTTATTGACCGGCCATAAATATAATTAAAACTTTAATCGAACTTTAATAAAAAGTGCAGTGCAACAACAGCTAACGCACTTCTTTTTTAAAAAGCGAAGCAATAGCTGAGAAATTGCAAAATATATATACGTTCATGTGCAGCATATGCACCAAATTATGGAAACACAAATGGCCAATAAAAACTGTGAATAGAGATCGTGCATTTAAGCAGCCAAAGGGCTGAAATCCAACCGTCTTTAAACAGCTAATCAAAACGTCGATCTGCGATAAGAATCTCCTTGAGTTTAAAATGAAACTTATTGGTATTTCATCAACACGTCTGAGAGGGTAAAGGATAACCAGCTTTTCTATGGATACAGGCAGACTTGCGATATGACCAAAACATCGGACTTTAAGTACCTATAATATCCCCGGAGGGATATCATTGATGTTGATTTGATAGATTATCTTAGGACCGTAGGCGTATTTTTCTTGCTAGTACATACATAAATATGATTAATGCTTCAGTGCAATTCTGTTAAGACGTACATAGCTATTAGTAATTATGTACTAACAATTGAAAGTTTGATTAGTTTCATTGAGCAGAAGTTTATTTGCTATAGCATTCTGTTATGGTGATTTCGATGATTTTAGGTTTCTTGCACCTAAATTGATATACAAAAAGGTCAATTAATTGTGTTAAGCAATAGTGCATAAAATCATAATGTGATAAAGAGTTTCAAATTTTATATGTAAATTCATATGTAAAAATTATATCAATTTCTTGGATATTCGCGAGATATAGTTTCAGGCGCAATAAAGCGCATCCTCATACATCTCTAGTTATCAGGGTGTGTGCAAAACATTTGCTGTGCATGCACATGTATGTATGTGACGTACACAGGCATAATTCGGGTCTACCTATTTAGCTATAGAACCTCTGGTTCTAATTGATTATGATTCTTCAACTACACGCATGTTTGATTACAGCATAAACCTATCGCGTTTGCATCCTCGTCGTCGCTGGTACCAACGTCGCATCGATGGTGTAGCCGAGTAAGCATGTACGTAAATCCGTTCACATTCTATTTTACATATGTATGCACAGGTTTTATGTCATTTTTTTTTGTAAGTCAAGAGGGCATTATTTTCAATAGCCTCTTAAACTAAAAGTTTTCAAACCTTGGGTTTTAACCACGATCTCCAGGATATTACCGTTACATTGATATGCGCATTTGATCACATGTGTAGGTCGATTTAAAAATCGCGTGGTTGCAACAATTTGCACACCCAAGTTAGCTAAATGTGTATTGAGGAAAATACTACAAGGATAATTATGGTAGTAACCTTAACCAACTTCGTCCTCATATTTAGCCTACGTTCTAAATACATTCTAGTAAGCCAAATACAATTATATTGAATTTCTGTTTGTTAATACGTATACCTTCAGGAATATTTAGACTAATAGGCTATCTGTTTTGAACATGATGATAAAGTTGATTGAATCCAAAGTATTTCGTTTGAATAGATAACTATTAAATGCTAGTAATAAGGAAGCAGGGAAATTTTGTTAAAGATTTTCTTATGAATAAAATGAGAAATTGTGAATTGCTAAAGATGGAATTCTAGGGTTTTATTGGCCGTTGACGAAATGTAGGGACATTGGTGGCTGAGATGAAGTAAGTATTAAGAGGGTTAACCGACGAACATACATTTTTTTTTGGTTAACAGGTCCGGTGGGTAGAGACATGGGGAGTTCTTCCAGCTTTTCTTCCCCATAAATGACGATTGGTGTAACGTTCCTCGTTCTTCTTTCTTGCCTTGTTCATTTTCTTAGTTACTTGGTTTTTTTCTTTGTTTGTTTTGCACTGGCAATTTGCTGGCGCAATTCCGCGTGGAATACCCCTTTGTTACCGTAGGCATATATTTAAATATTTTTTGTGCGACTTCGTTGCGTGAGGCTGAAGCACCCCCACCCCCAATTTCCCTGAGCTAAGCTGAAGCATAGCTAGATATGCCACCTCGCCTCAGTCCAATCGCACCTTTGTAAATTTTCCTTATTTGAACAACGTCGTGAGGAGAGATTCGCTACACTTGAACGGGGCGAAGTACCACTAGAACAATAACAAACTAACAAGAATTTTTGAATTGTTTTTGTATAAGTACAAGTTACTATTTTATAAGAATTACTAGCAGACCCGGCAGACGTTGTTCTGCCCTAAATTTGGTTTATCTGCATACATTTTAATAAGCTTTTTCCGTCTAACTCTGCCCCCGTCCCTCTACACTTTTTTCTAATCTTTGTATTCACTCCTCCCTCCGTATTTTTCGCTTTATCTATCTCCATCTTCGTCTGATTCTATCTCTTTCTCAGTCTCCTTCTCTCTTTTCTCTTCTCTCAAGTTTTTCTCATTCTACTTCTTATCTTATTGCCAGTCCCAGAGGGTGGTATGTATTTTGTTACAGTCCCCATTCCAAGTCTCTCCCATTCCTGGTCCTAATCACAGTCCCAGTTCGTCGTTGGTCTACTTCCCGGAAAAAAGCATCGTAAGTACTAATATAGGCAAATTTATATACCAAATTTCAGGCAAAATCGAATAGGACGTATGTAAATAGGTATGTGAGTATTATTAATTCATGTCTTTATTTCGGCTTCGCATGCATATTTATCAGTTTTGCAAGGTTGATGCAACTAAATCGAATATCAATTTTTTATATATATAATTTTTTATTATATATCACAATGAAAATTACTTTAAAACTCTCAGCAACAGCTTTCATTTGATATCCATATTACACACATATTCTAGAGGTATCCGGGTCCACGATTTGGCCTATATCTCGAGACCTTAGTCACCCATTAGTATGAAAACTACCCTGTACTAAAGCACCCATCAACAACTTCAATTTGATACCCATAATGAAAAAACACTATCTAGGCGTTCAAGGGCCCACGTTTTGGCCTATATCTCGAGACCCTAGTCACCAGGTGTATGAAAATTACCCTCCGCTAATGCACTCATCAACAGCTTCAATTTGATACCCATAATGAAAAAACACTATCTAGGCGTTCAGGGCCCAGGTGTATGAAATTACCCTCCACTAAAGCACTCATCAACAGCTTTCATTTGATATCCATATCCTATAAACACATTCTAGGGGTACCCGGGTCCACGTTTTGGCCTGTGCGTCAGTCCTGAATTTCTTTACCATAAACCTCACGGAGTCCGAGACCTTTCCAACTAATGTAAAACCGTGGAAATCGGTTCGTGCGTTCTGGAGTTATAGTGTCAAGAAAGCAAACCCGAATTATTTTATATTATAGATAATGACTTCCAGCGTATATACAGATCACGAGCTGTACTGTAGAACTGAACTTTTCAAACCATTTAAATTAAATTTCGGAAAAATTCCAAGGAATGGCAATTTAAGTGGTTTTGGTTATAGGTAAAACCAAAGGGAACAGTTTTAAAAATGTCAACAGCGAATTAAGTTTGACCAATTGAATATTAATATGGCGATTTATGTGATACAGAAGAAAATGTATGTAAAATAAATTGGAATTATGAAATTACGCAAAATATGATTAAGTTGGAATTACGAAATTCCGGAAAATACCGCCTGCAAAATCACCTGCAAATAACCTGAAAAGTTTTCATGCAAAAGAGGGTATCAAGCAAAGGGATGTTCACATGCAAGTTAAAACAAATAAATTGTATTTGTATGTGTTGGCAAATTACTTTTTTTTTATAAATTTCAAAAATTTTGTCCACTGTATTTAACCGCAATATAAACAAATAGGAAGGCTAAATTCGGGTGTAACCGAACATTACATACTCAGCTGAGAGCTTTGGAGACAAAATAAGGGAAAATTACCATTTAGCAAAATGAACCTAGGGTAACCTTGGAATGTGTTTGTATGGCAAAGGTTTTAAATGGAAGGTATTAATATAAATGTAAGGCGCGATAACCTCCGAAGAGATCTAAGGCCGAGCTTCTCTTCCAATTTGCGTCGTGCTCCTCTTGATTTTCCCTACAAATTGGCCGGACGGGACCTACATGTTTTATGCCGACTCCGAACGGCATCTGCAAGGCAGATGAGTTTTCACTGAGAGCTTTTCATGGCAGAAATACAATCGGAGCGCTTGCCAGACACTGCCGAGGGGCGACCCCGCTTAGAAAATTTTCTTCTAATTGAAAAATCTTATTTCTAAAATTTTGATGTTGCTTTGCCCGGGAGTTGAACCCAGGGCATACGGCGTGATAGACGGAGCACGCTACCATCACACCACGGAGGCCGAAGGTATTAAAGAGTATATTAAAGGGAGTGGGCCTTAGTTCTATAGGTGGACGCATTTTCGATATATCGCCATAAAGACGGACCAGGGTGACTAGAATGTGTTTGTACGATATGGGTATCAATTGAAAGGTGTTAATGAGTATTTTAAAAGGGAGTGGGCCTTAGTTCTATAGGTGGACGCCTTTTCGAGATATCGCCATAAAGGTGGACTTGGGTGACTCTAGAATGTGTTTGTACGATATGGGTATCAATTGAAAGGTGTTAGTGAGTATTTTAAAAGGGAGTGGGCCACAGTTCTATAGGTGGACGCCTTTTCGAGATATCGCCATAAAGGTGGACCAGGGGTGACTAGAATGTATTTGTACGATATGGGTATCAATTGAAAGGTGTTAATGAGTATTTTAAAATTAAGTGGGCCTTTGTTCTATAGGTGGACGCCATTTCGAGATATCGCCATAAGGGTGGACCAGGGGTGACTCTAGAATATGTTTGTGCGATATGGGTATCAAATTAAAGGTATTAATGAGGGTTTTAAAGAGAGTGGCCCTTAGTTTTATATGGAAGGCGTTTTCGAGATATCGACCAAATGTGGCCCAGGGTGATCCAGAACATCATCTGTCGGGTAATGCTAATGTATTTATATATGTAATACTACGAACAGTATTCCTGCCAGATTCCAAGTGCTTTTGATTTCGCCCTGCAGAACTTTTTATTTTCTTCTACTTAATATGGTAGGTGTCACACCCATTTTACAAAGTTCTTTCTAAAGTTATATTTTGCGTCAATAAACCAATCCAATTACCATATTTCATCCATTTTTCATATTTGGTATAGAATTATGGCATTTTCTTCATTTTTCGTAATTTTCGATATCGGAAAAGTGTGCGTGGGCATAGTCGGATGTCGGCCATTTTTATACCGAGATAAAGTGAGTTTAGATAATTACGTGAACTAAGTTTAGTAAAGATATATGGACTTTTGCTCAAGTTATCGTGTTAACGTCCGAGCGGAAGGACAGACGGTGACTGTGTATTAAAACCTGGCGTGGCTTCAACCGATTTCGCCCATTTCGCGGAAAACAGTTATCGTTATAGAATCTATGCTCCTACAAAATTTCACAAGGATTGGCAAACTTTTGTTTGACTTATGGCATTAAAAGTATTCTAGATGAATTAAATGAAAAAGGGCGAGGCCACGCCCATTTGAAATTTTCTTTTATTTTGTGTTTTGTTGCGCCATATCATTACTGGAGTTGAATTTTGACATAATTTACATATATACTGTTAAAGATATTACATTTTTTTAAATTTGAATTGTCATCCGATTTTGCTAGTTTTTATTTAACATACATACAGTAATAGGAGTAACGTGCCTACCAAATTTCATCATGATATCTTCAACGACTGCGATATTACAGCTTGCAAAACCTTTAAATTACCTTCTTTTAAAAGTGGGCGGTGCCACGCCCATTGTCCAAAATTTTACTAGTTTTCTATTTTGTGTCATAAGTCAACGCACCTACCAAGTTTCATCGCTGTAGCCATCTTTGGTAATGAATTATCGCACTTTTTCGGTTTTTCGAAATTTTCGATATCGAAAAAGTGGTCGTGGTTGTAGTCCGATTTCGTCATTTTAAATAGCGATCTAAGATGAGCGCCCAGGAACCTGCATACCAAATTTCATCAAGATACCTCAAAATTTAATCAAGTAATTATGTTTACGGACGGACGGACATGGCTAAATGAATTTCTTTTTTCGTCCCAGATCATTTTGATATATAGAAATCTATATCTATCTCGATTAGTTTATGCCGTTACGGATTGCCGTTATGCAAACAAAGTTAATATACTCTGTGAGCTCTCCACAGCTGAGTATAAAAAAACTTCGTGTTTAACTTTTTTTTCTACATGTGCATGTGAATTGTGTCCCTACTACTTATACCATACCGTACCTATTCATACATACATATAACTCTACTCTGCTGCTTATGAACGCTGCTTCCGACTGCTGCTGTTTCCGTCTGCTACGCTACTGTACCCAGCGCTCCGGCGCCGCCACGACAAAAATAACATATGATGAATTTCATATCAAGGCTGAAAAAACGTACTGTCACGGATATTAGCATCACTAAATTATCCCATCACTAAGGCGATGCTAAGGCCATGCCAAGATATATATTATCTAGATCAACCCGATCCCTATGCTCAGACATACGTACATGCTATTTGCGTGAAAGCATTTGGTGACTGAGCTTCTAGCTGTCAATTGTGGGCTGAATTGCGACAATATATATATGGGTATCCATCCATTCCGACCAATTTGAACCCGACCCCTTTAGACTTGGGCTGAAAGTTTTTCTTCTTTTACATAGCTTACGAAGACCGTTCAGAATTTTTAAATTTTTTCATCCAACTTAAAAAGTTAGAATTTTTTAAAAACACCGTTTTTGTTTCAAATGCTATAACTTTTTCAAAATTGACCATTTGGATCTTTTTTTTATACTTTGTTTTTAAATGCTACTTTTCGGAAAAAATACAAAAACTAAAGTAATTATTCAGTTTTCGCGATTTTTCGAATTCGCCTATTTTTTTTCTCATAAAACTTCGATCATTCTGCAATCATCCCTCTAATATCTCCGGAGTGCAGGCCGATATATATTTTCAAAATAAAAATGTCAGCAATTTTATTTATATAACAAACAAATGTAAGAAAATGATTTTATGTATTCTTTTTAATAATATATTATGGTAATCTACGATTAGATGACTCGACTTTCGCTGTGTTTACTGTGTTAGTCATTCAGCTCTGGTTATTTAATCGTAGATTACATAATATATTAATAAAAGGATACTTAAAAATCATTTTCTTACATTTGTTGTTATCTAAATAAAATGATGAAACGAAAATTTTTATTTTGAAATTTTTTTTCAATAAATATATATAAAAAATCGCCCACTCCGGGATAGTGGGGATGATTGCAGAATTGATTGAGGTCTTTTTTATGAGAAACACAGTGCGAAATTCGAA
>JARSSU010002475.1:0-15625 GCA_029619165.1 Eurosta solidaginis
ATACACAAGTACACATACTCCAGGAATATATAGGAAATATATTACCTTGTAAATATGTGACTACGGCAGAGATCGCTGGCGGCAGATGCTTACAGGATGGCTGTTGAAATCAAAGAGGCCGGTTGTATCGAAAGCGACAACCGTTGACCCGCAAAATCCTCCGTCTTGGAGGGGAAAGGCACCCACACATCAACCCCGACATGCACATGCATGAGTGCTGACAAAAAGCACACATACACGTGAATGTGCATGCATGTGGCGGTGATGGTGTGGGTGGCTATAAGTTAAAGTCGAGTATCGAGTATCGAATTGCAAACTTCCATTGGGGGGATCGCAATCAGATGCGGAAAAGTTAGGCATCTTGCCTAAACATGCCGGCCCCCTTGCGATACGCAACATCGTTTTCCGCCATGACCTCTGCTGAAACGAGAAAAATGAATATAAGACTTACACACTAAACTTAATCTAGATGAGAGTTCGTCTGCGACGCAAATGGCCGGGAATCTTTTCCGACTTGCTCAGCATGCCACCTGAGCTAGGATGAAAAATTAGCAGTTATGAACAGATATAAGTGAATATTTCTTGCCATTGGTTTATACGTAACTCTTAAATATAGAAATTCATAAAGTAATATAGGTATGGTCGAAGGCCAATAAGTCTGGACGAAGAGGCCGAGGTCTCCGTTCCAGACTGGCACCATTTTTTTGTTATTATTTTTTTTGTTGGGCGGAGAGGCCGAGGTCTCCGTTCCAGACTCGCAATTCTTTGGTTGGACGAAGAGGCAGAGGTCTCCGTTCCAGACTCGCAGGTTTTTGAAGTTTTTCTGAGCTGGACGAAGAGGCCGAGGTCTCCGTTCCAGCTTCTAACGTGTCGTATCGCTCTCAGGGCGACTGTGGAATTTTATGGGTGTGCCGGGGCGAGTGGCCGTGAGGTTGGTTGGGTGCTGCGCGTTTTCGTTACAGTGCATATATTTTGTAGATTATGTATTATATTATCAGTTAGTGCTGTCGGAATGGACGTGATTTCGAGCAGCTGATGCATAGTTAAAACAATCAGTAGGATTGCAGTCTGTGGGAGGTTTGGAACGGACGTGATTCCAAGCCCCCCCCCACGCAAAGTTACTGGAGCTGGTGACATGAGTGGGAGGTTGGAAATTACGTGATTCCAAGCCGCCCACCCAGATCATTGCGTATTTAAGGTAGTCAGTAGATATTTTATAATTGCGTGGAGAGATTCACCCTTATCACTGTCTTTGCGGTGCTTGGAAGCGAAAAATTTTCTTTTCAGAGAAGCGCGAAAAGCCAACGACATTATGCATTTAATTGTGTGTGAAAGCTCATGGCGAATAGCGAAAATCGTAACTAAATTCGAAAATCCACCAACTGCATGTGCTAGTTGAAAAAGTCTAAAAGGTTTAGACTGAATATTAAATACAATTTCACCAAGCAGAATTGTATTATTTAGCATACCCTGACATAAATTTTCAGACTTGCGAAGCTGTTCACGCGGTTCTATCTGCATGTATCCGCAATCAGATGCGGAAAAGTTAGGCATCCTGCCTAAAACACTCTATTTATATCTTTTCTGTTCATGAAAATTTCAGTATCCGCTCACTCGATTACATCAAAGTCTGTACAATGTAATACTATTGAAGTAGATTGTTCTATATTCCCACAATTCGGCCATCCTGCTATGCATTCGACTCGAATGCGTCATGATCATCATCAACGAAACGATACCACTTTGTGGGGTCTTCCACGTTAAGTTTTGCCAAAACATTAATTATTGTCGCATTCTTGAAAATGTTTGATATTTTCAGCTTCACAGTAATTTTTATATTCGTCAGAGGTAAAAGCTGAGCCACGATCAGATATAATCCGTACAGGATTACCAAAGACAATATTTTGCATTTCAGTTTTGAAACGACTTCTTTAGCAGATGTCGTCTTGGTAGGATAAAGCCACGCAAATTTCGTAAACGAGTCAATGACAGCCGAAATGTGCTTATACTCAATAATAATAATATAATCAATATTATACGTTTGTAATGGATGTTATTTATCTAAAGGATGAAGCTCGCCTTCTTCCTTACCACCCTTTCGATTTCCAACTATACAAGGAATACAGTTCGCGATGTGTCTTCGTATCTTACCATCGAGCTGAGGTACAAAAAATTCTTTATTCACAAGCTCCTTGGTTTTCTTTAATTGAAAATGACCACTATCGCGCGCCAGTTTAATAACTTCTCTCTGCATTGCTTTTGGAACCACTAGCAACTCGTCGTCTTCTATAATCTTATACAATATGTTATTTTTCAAACAGTACCCATTATATGATGGTTTATCCTTTAGTAACTCTCTTATGGTTTGTAGTTCTACATCTTGTGATTGCGCCCGTTGAATCTTAGTTAAAATATTATTATCATGTATCGTCATAACTGGATGCCTGCTTAATGCGTCAGCGTGTCGGATTTGCGAGCCTGACCTATGTTCTACTATGAAGTCATACTCTTCTAAAAACAAAATCCCATCTCGCTACTCTAGTGCTAAGGTCTTTTTTCTCTAAGGTTTTGGTAAATGCCTTACATTTAGTCACTAGCTTGAATCGCAAACCGAGTATGTAAACTCTAAATTTTTTCATAGCTTCAATAACAGCTAAAACTTCTATTTCGTAACTAGTAAGTTTTCTCTCCGCATCCGTCGTTTTCTTAGTCATATAATATACGGGATGCAGTTGCTTGTCATCTGGTGATCTCTGCAACAGTACGGCTCCCTACCCATCGATGGAGGCATCTGTGTGAACTTCGGTTTTGCAATGCTGGTTGAAAATTCTTAAAACAGGTCGTGTGCTTAAAACTTCCTTTAATGAATTACATTCTTTTAGCTGTTCCTCTTTATTTCAAATTTCGTATTTAACTTTCGTAAATCTGTCAAAAATTGGGTATAAATTTCCGAAAGTAACTTCCTAGTCCGATAAAACTTTCTATATCTTTTAAATTTTTAGGCATATTGTACTTCATCAAAGCTTCAACTTTACGCGAAGATGGTGAAATTTGTTGGTTTTCTATTATATGCCTCAAGAATTCTATTTTAGTTTTAAGAAAATGACATTTTTTAACGTTAACCCAGATATGCCGACGGACCTCCTGGTGAATCAATTTCCACATTTTTTTTTAATACCGTTCTTTTAACAATAAATATTATAAAAATTAAGATAAATTAAAAAAAAATATTTTTAAAACGATTTTCTAGGGTATACTACATGTAGTACGCTCGGCACATACACAAGGAAAAAGTAGTAATTTTTGGTTATATAGGAAAAATCGTTTTTATTCAAAACTTTTATGTACATATGTATGTAATAACATAATTCATTTTTTTGTTGGTACTCAACATTACACATCACATTTAATGCAGCATGGTCTTCCTTTTACAGTGGTTGCAACGTATCTGTTTACATTTTCCGTCCGATTTTTGTGTGATCCCTGTTAATAAATGATCCTTTCGGGCGAATTTGATGTCGGCTGATGAGTGCGATGGAAGAGTTCCCAAAGGATTTCCATACGTAGATATAAGTAAAGTACCGATACGTCGTCTTAAAGCTAAGTGGTCCACTTTGCCTCCCAAATCTCTGTGAATGTGTTCAGCATAATCAATGCAATGCGCAAAAATTGGGAAATGCCACTTTTTTCCTCGAATGGCAACACGGTATGGGCTAATTTTTACATTTGCTCGATCAACGCCCCTCTCCCCTCCCCATGAAGTGATTTTACTCGTGGACAAGACGTGGCTGCTGGACTTTTAGATGCTTCTTATCCTTTCGGGACAACGTGTAACTTCTTTGGAAGGTTGAACTGAATGAATATTCGAGGCTACGTAAATCGAATTGCGATCTTTCCAGCAACTAACTATTATATATTTTTTAGTAATCGGGGATTGCCCATATTGCTTTTAAATGTATGAAAACATTTATTATTTGAAGCAATTTTTTAATTTTATATTTATTTAATAATTTTCGAAACAGCTGTCGCCTTGGCCGTCCTGATGTCACGTTGTTTAAATTTTTCCCAAATTATTAACTATTATATTGTTGGCATGAATTTTACGGTAGTCAAACCATCCCCTCCCTTTTTCTGCAGTTCACAGTTCTTTGGTAGAGGACAGATTGTTAATCGATTATGACGAATAGTTCCAGTCCCTTTTTTATTGCGACTTTCCAACTCTACTGATAAGCGTATGAGGTGAACAGATTGTTAAAGTACAGCCGGTGAATAATATTGGGTTCCCTTTGAGTTAAGATGTCACAATACGATAAAACTACACTGGCACCAAGTCCCATATCTTTGTATGCATTGATAGGAAAAGTTCCGGCGCCTTGGTATGCTTCAAACCAAATAATGTAACCCTTATACGTCGCCCCAACCCAAAACTTATATCCATACCATATGGCCCCGAAGGCCTTGGGGAGTGTTATCGAGTTGATGGTCCTTTGCCGGATGCAGATCCGGTACGTTCCGGTACCAAGCCCGACCATCTCGGGAACGATTTGTTATGACCACATGCGACTTTCTAGACCATACCGCCCTCCCAACCCCTAGATCCGTGAGGAGTTCCGGGTCGCCAGAGCCTCGGCTATTTTTTTTTCCTTAGGTCTCTACACGCTAGCCGCGCTTCGAGAAAATGTATTATTTCTTTTCTTGTATCTTTTCATGTACATAACTTGAATTTAAAATTACTTTAACTTAATATATACATTAGGGCTGGTCGATTTAAAAATCGCTCATTGCTCTGTGAAAATCGCATTCTAGGGATCAAAATAAGAAACTTTGCCGAAGGAACCATACCTCTAAAACGAATTCTGATGTCCCCCCTTTGGGTCGAACTTTTGGGTAGGGACAATTTCAATTCTACCTGCTGTGTCTTGTGGTGGCTTAAAAAAAAACAACACAAGCAATTTTACGATCTGCAATTATGTCACAGTGATACCTTCATTTTTTAAAACGGTTGAATAAAAACCCACACAACTATGTTTACGACATGCAAATGCATCACAGTGATGCCTTGGTTTTAAAAGGGGGTTGTAAAAACGCTAATTTCTAATCATTTTTTTAAATTTCTTTTCTATTACTAAGCTAAATTCATTTTTTCATTTACATAGGTTCTGACTAAATAAATTTCTAAAGAGAAAAAATAAACTCCAAAAAGAAAAAACATAGGCATTTCAAAGTGGGATTTTTCAAAATTTGCCCCTACGACCCAAAGGGGGGGACATCAGAACTTATTTTAGAGGTATGGTTCCTTCGACAAAGTTTCTTATTTTGATCCCTAGAATATGATTTTCACAGAGCAATGGGCGATTTGTTTGCCTCTGCGCAAATCGACCCGGCCTAATATACATGCATGTGAGTATAGTTGGTGTTATGATTTCATGAAACAATACTGTCTGCAACTGGATACAGACTTGAGTTTAAATTTCAGGTATTTAACATAGCATATAGTAATAAATATTTGTTATTGCAATGAATTAAAGATTTTTAGTGTACTAAATATATTACTAATAAATTTCTTGAAAGACTCGATCAATTCTTGATTCCGTGAAATATCTATTATGTTGTATGGTTGTATGTTGAGCTCCTTGCAAAGGTTTCATGAATTCTTCTCGCATTCTGGTACCTGGGACACGAGTAGATTAAGTGACTAATTGACTGTGCTTCTCCTTCGTTGCATGGACATAAGTCTGTATCAATAATATGGAAGCGCTTCAAGTAGGCTTTGCAGAAACTGTGACCAGTTAAGCACTGCGTCATTTCGAATGAAATTCCAAATCTTTCACTGTATATCTCTGCTTCTTTTGGCGAATGGAAGAACATTTTTGTGGTACTGCCTATCGATTCATATGTGTATTCACGACGCCATGCTTCTTGCGTTTCTTGTTGTATAATTTCTTTTGTATAGCTCATTGGAAACTTTTTGTAAACAGGACTTACAGTCAGCCCTGCCGCTTCCTTGGCTGCTTTATCTGCTTGCTCATTTCCGTCGATACCAGTATGAGCTTTTACCCAAGAGAAATTAATTTGGTTTTTTTGACGTAGAAAGTACAACCGCTTATGTATTGATGCTATTAATGTCGTCGTACTGCTTCTATTTTTGATAGCTTCAAGACATGATTGGCTATCACTAAAAATGTGTAGGTTTTGTGTTGCCAAGTACCTTTGAGCCCAGACTGCATACATTGTGAAGCAGGAATATTTCTTTTTCAGAAGTTCCATCTGGATAGATGATAACAAAGGCCGATCCGCATTCTCCCGTTTCTAGTTTGCTTCCGTCTGTAAAGATCTGTGTGGTATTATGTGCTATTAAGCTATCAATTTCGACCTGTCTACTGATTTTGCTATATTCAATGGTTGCCGATCGGCTGGGTGTAGCAAATCTTCGGATGTATATCTCTATCTAAATCAACTTCTACTGGTAACCCAGGTTTTCCGCCTTGTTTTCTGACCTCGTATACTTTGCTTATTTCTGCAACTTTAAGATGGAGTGGCGTGAACGCAGCTAGTGCTAGTGCAGAAGTTGCGAACACAGTGTGAAAGCGACGTATCGCTCTTATAGCAAAACTTCTTTGTAAAGATCGGGGAAGCTTACGGACGCAGTAGTAGTTAGTTGCTCCTCTCCAGACACTTGATGCGTAAGTAATCATGGGCTCGACAACTTGTCTGTATATTATCGCAACATTTTCGGCATGAATTCCCCATGTAGGTCTCACATATTTGCATATATTATTAAAAATTCGTTGCGTTTTTCCAATGATATAGCGTACATGGCTGATAAATTTAAATTGTAATCTATTATAACTCCGAGAAATTTTATATACTCTACGAACGGCAAGTTAGTGCCATTTAAGTAAATTTTTGCTGTTCTTGATTTTTGTGTAAACGCTATTGCCTTCGTTTTATCATCACCAAATTGTAGTTTGACATCGCTTCCCCATTGATGTATTTGGCATAAAGCAGCATTAGCTATACATTCGAGCTCCTCGCGTGTTTTTGCGGCCACGGTAAGGAGCACATCATCGGCAAATGCTTGAATTTGGCATCCATTGGTAGTGGCATGGTAAATAGGCTATCTAAAATTATGTTCCAAAACGGAGGACCACATATGGAACCTTGGATACACCCTTTTGACATTGATTTTTTGGCAATGGCATCAGCATATACTAATCTAACCGATCGGTTATCTAGATAGCTTTTAATTAAGTTATAAATATTTGATGGAGTACGTTGGCATTCCACAGATTAAAAAGTATAGGCCACCAAGCATTATCAAAAGCGGCTTTGATGTCAAGAGAGACGCAAATCACCTGGCATTTCTTGCTTCTTATTTCTTTATATGATGGATTGCGTTGTATACCGCGTCGGTTGTCGACGTTTGCTGTTTAAAGAAATTGCTTTCTAAGTGGAAATTCAAACGCTTAGTGAGTAGGTTTTCCAACACTTTGCTAATATTGGTAAAAGCCCTATTGGTCTATATGATGATACATCTCCAGCCACTTTATTGATTTTTGGTATCACTTTGACATACGCTTCTTCCATGCCTTCGGAAAGTAACCAATTTTTAAACAAGCGTTGAATAGTTTAGTTATTAAATCAGTATAATCTTTGATTACCACCAAGCATATATCTGATGTCAGGTGGTCTAATCCAGGAGCTCTATTAGGGTTCATTGTATTAATAGCCTCGACGACCTCGGCTTCTGTGAAGTCTTTGTCGTCAGGTGTACTTATGCTATTTTTTACCTTACTGCTGATTTCACGCTGTCTTATGGTTATGTCTTCACAATCGTCTGGGCAGAGATTCATCAGTAGAACATTTGCTGTTTCGATTACTGGTCTCTGTGGTACTTCCTGGATGGTGAAGTGTCGTGGGCGGACGGTGTACGGGTGCATCTTTTATAATTCTATTGTGACCGACCAAACATCTTCTTTACCCTGGTTTTTGCAAAATCCTGAAATGTTGTATTGAAGCTGCCTTCAGTGTTGCTGCATACTCGCGCTTTGCATCGGAGTGCATTTTAGCAGTTTCTTCTAATGGCCTACCTTGCTTGGACAGCCTATTCAGTCTGTGGTGAAGTTTTATACACTTTTCTTTAAGCGCTTGTAGTCTTTGTTCCACCAAGGGTTATATGTTTTGAACGCGCCTTATCTTCATTGAGTTATCGCCTGCAAATTTTATACTATGGTTAGACTTGTTACAACGTTATCTATGACGTGGTAAGTGCAGTTTTGAAAATTGGTGTTAAGTATTGTTACGAATATTAGCAAAACTAAGGAGTGCTGCCAGCTCTAAGCCGATCTAAGCAGTGACGTGAATACACATCAATAATTCAATCATTATGTATCTACATAAACGAATCAATAATTGCGTCTACACATATGTACACATTCCGACGAGCAACATTTACATACAAGGCAGCGAGAGATGAGATGTCACACACCGATGAATTTACTTATACGCTTATGTGTGTGTGGGAGACTGTAAACTACAAACACATGCATATACCTTATCTGAGTTGTCACAAGAGAGAGCAATAATTTGTGCACGTAGTTGTGGCTGGCGATTTTGTAGCCGAAACAACTAGTAACTTCTGGAAATCGAAGAGCCTAGAAGTATGCAGCGTAAACTATAAAAGCGATGCAGGCGAGTAAGAAGTAATTCAGTTTGATTTGAATTGTCAAGCAGTTACGAGTAAGACGATATCTAGCGAGCAATAGCACTATTATTTTGAAAGTCAGTTTCCTTTAAGCTATCAGTTTGGTTATTAAGCTATTCGTTGTACAGTTGGAGTGTTATTGTGAAGTACTTTAATAAAGGCCATTTTGCATTACTACAAATTGGAGTTATTTATTCAACAGTTTAGTGATTCGAACTTAGCAGAGGATTGCAAATAAGAGGATTTGCAAGTAAATTCGTTACAATTGGTGTCAGAAGAGGAATTGTTGAATAAATTCCGGAGGACAACAAGGACATGGCAAAGTTCAGTGAATTGAAGATCCAGCAACTAAAGAAGGAGTTGGAGAGCCGTGGATTGAATACAAGCGGCGTTAAACTTGAACTTCAGGCACGGCTACGAGAGGCAATGGAAGCGGAAGGAATTGATGTGGAAGAGTATGACTTTCATCTTGATGGCGAGGAAGTAACAAAAATTGAAGAGAAAAACGAAACATCGCAGACGGTTACCAGCACAGACTTGAACATGATATTGGCTGCAATATCTGCACAAACATCGACTGTAGCATCAATGTCGTCACAAATGTCATCACAACTGGAAGAGCAGAAGACATATATGGCATCACAACTGGAAGAACAAAAAACGTATATGTCATCTCAACTGGAAGAACAGAAAACGTATATGTCATCTCAACTGGAATCACAGGAGACACGTATTACATCCAAGATGGAAACTCAACTGGCAGAGCAGAAGACATATATGGCATCCCAACTGGAATCACAGGAGGCACGTATTTCAGAAATGACGTCGCAAGTGTCATCTCAACTGGAAGACCAAAAGACATATATGGCATCTCAATTGGAAGCGCAAGAGGCACGTATGTCTGAAATTTCGGCAGAAATTTTGGAACAGGTATCATCAAAACTGGAAGCGCAGGATGCAAAAATGGCTCAATTTCAGGCAGAAGTAGATGATTTAAAAGGTCGTATGGAGCAGTTACAACTAAATCGCCCAGCTGTTTCAGCGAGTAATCCAAAGGTAAAGACACCATCCTTTGACGGTTCTGTTCCTTTTCAGGTCTTTAAGCTACAGTTTGAGAAGACCGCAGCAGTGAACCAATGGAATGCTGAAGATAAAGTTGCAGCTCTGTTCGTGGCACTGAAAGGGCCTGCCGCGGAAATCTTACAGACCATCCCAGAGTACGAGCGGAACCATTACGAAACATTGATGAGCGCTTTAGAGAGACGTTACGGAAGCGAGCATAGGAAACAGATATTCCAAATTGAGTTGCAAAACCGCTACCAAAAAGCAAATGAGACATTGCAGGAGTTTGCTTCAGATATTGAAAGATTGGCTCATCTTGCGAATGCGGACGCACCCGTGGAATACACTGAAAGGGTAAAAATCCAGAGTTTCATAAATGGCATACGGGACGTGGAAACGAAGCGAGCTACATACGCAAACCCAAAGCTGACATTTGCTGAAACGGTATCACATGCATTGACTCAGGAAACGGCCTCACTATTGAGTAAACCAGCATACAAAGCTCATCGTGTAGAAGTGGAAAGACCAGATTGGGTAGACACTATTTTGGAAGCACTGAAGGGATCACAACAGAAAAATGCCGGAGTTATTAAATGTTTCAAGTGTGGCAACCCAGGTCATATGGCACGACATTGCAGCAGCGGTCCCAATAGCTCCAACAATGTGGGTGGTCGTAAACGCAGAGCAGAAGGTGATGAGCAAATATCCAAGACCACTCAATCGTTAAACTAAATCGAGTCAGCCGCAAGGGGCGACAGCTGGCTCCCGCAATTGAATGCCCCATAATCTCTATCTCGCAGATTGGAAGAAGATCGAGCAATCTTACTGTTGGAGGACATGTGGACGGAAAGGAACGGTTACTGACTGTAGATACGGGTGCATCTCATTCCATCATTCGAGCGGATTTAGTCAACAAAAAGATAAGACCATTGCTTGGAGCAAGATTACGTACAGCCACGGGAGAGGACACCCAGGTAATTGGAGAAGTAGAATGTGAAGTCGCAATTGGGAACGTCACGGTAGTACACAATTTTATAGTGGCAGAAATTGTTGATGAAATCATAATTGGAGTCGACTTCTTAATCGACCAGGGCATCAAGATCGACATGCAAAGCAAGACGATGCGATATAAAAACATGGATGTACCACTTAATTTCGGCTACGAGAGAGGCTACAGCAGTAAACGAGTGCTGGTGGAAGAGAGTCAGCAAATACCACCAAAATCCGAAGCAGTCATCTGGGCAAAGGTTGATGGAGATTGTGGGACAAACAAATTGTGGGTTGTCGAAGCAGCAAACAAATCAGCTCTAAACATACTTGTAGGAAAAACCCTGGCTATGACACAACAAGATGGTCGTATTCCGGTAAGAGTACTCAATGAGTTCAAGTCACCACTCAAACTGACTAAAGGAGCTATTTTGGGAAGATGCCAAGAGGCTGAAGTAGTTATTAACTGTGAACAACTCCAGGAACACGTTTCAGCTAGTAATACTGATCTTTCAAATGACATCACGGCATGGATGCAGGGGCTAGAGAAAGCATATCAGAGTAAGGCAAAACAACTGCTCCTAAAGTACGCGAACATATTGACCAGGATGATTCTAAACCAGGCCGCACCAACGTTGTGAAACATCAAATTGACACTGGCGATGCGAGGCCGATCCGTCAAGCTCCACGTAGTGTTCCACTGGCGAAGCGGGAAGTTGTGAGTCAAATCATTCAAGAAATGAGCGACAGCGGCGTCATCGAACCATCAGCTAGTCCATGGAGCTCACCGGTAGTACTTGTAAAAAAGAAGGATGGAAAAATGAGGTTTTGCGTGGACTACCGGAAGTTGAATGACGTAACGAAAAAGGATAGCTACCCATTGCCAAGAATTGACGACACTCTGGACTCGCTATCTGGTACGAAATGGTTTTCCACGCTGGACTTGAAAAGCGGCTACTGGCAAGTGGAGGTGAAGGAGGAAGATAAAGAGAAAACAGCCTTCAGTGTCGGTGATGGTCTTTGGCAATTTACAGTGATGCCTTTTGGACTTTGTAATGCACCAGCTACTTTTGAGAGACTCATGGACCAGGTACTGAAAGGACTACATTGGAAAACATGCTTGGTGTACCTGGACGACATCATCGTATTGGGCAAGAACTTTGATGAACATCTTAAGAATTTGGAGGAAGTTTTCCAGAGAATAGCTGGCGCTGGTCTGAAGTTAAGTCCCAAAAAGTGTGCGCTGTTTAAAAAGGAAGTCAATTATTTGGGTCACAAGGTAACGACAGAGGGCATCTGCACTGCGAACGAAAAAATAGAGGCTGTAAAGGATTGGCCAAGACCACAGAACCTACATGAATTGAGAAGTTTTCTTGGGCTGTGCACATATTACCGCCGATTTGTACCAAATTTTTCCAGCGTAGCCCATAGCCTCCATGAGCTTACAAGAAAAAATAAAGCTTTTGAATGGAAGAAGGAGCAAGAAGTGGCTTTCCAAACATTGAAGGAGCGTTTGTGCACTGCCCCAATGTTAGCATATCCGATTCCAGGAGCAACATTTATTCTAGATACAGATGCGAGTGGATATGCTATAGGAGGCGTTTTATCACAACTGGTCGATGGACAGGAGAAGGTAGTTGCATATTACAGCCGTTCGATTGGAAAACCAGAGAGGAACTACTGCGTTACGCGGAGAGAGCTGTTGGCATTGGTAGAGTGCGTTAAACATTTTCACAAATACCTCTACGGCCAGCGATTCCGTGTCAGGACAGATCACGCAGCTTTAAAATGGCTACTGCAGTTCCGTAATCCGGAAGGACAATTGGCACGGTGGATCGAGCGACTTCAAAGCTATGACTTTTCCATTGAGCATCGAAAAGGTAGTACCCATGGAAATGCCGATGCAATGTCACGAAGGCCATGTAGTTTGGAATGCAAGCACTGTTCAAAGGCCGAGGCTAAAGAAGACATTATAGATGTCCGGCTAATGACTATAACGTGTACGGATGAATGGGACAAGGAACAACTAAGAAAGTGTCAGCTAGAAGATACAGATCTGTCACATGTTATGCAAGGGCTCGAACGAAACGAAAGACCAAGCAGAGAGGATATGTCAGCAGAGAGTCCCATTGCGAAGTCATATTGGGCACAGTGGAACAGTTTGGAATTGATATCCGGTTGCTTGCATCGAGTATGGGAGAGTGAGGATGGTCAGTGTAAGAAGAAACTTATAGTTGTTCCCAGGAAGAGGATTCCTGACGTGCTCAGCGAGTTGCACAATGGTCCAAGTGGAGGCCATCTTGGAATCACGAAGACACTCGAGAAAATTAAGCAGAGATTCTATTGGGTTGGTTGCCGTCAGTCGGTCACCGAGTGGATTGCCAATTGCGAGGTATGCAACAGAGCGAAAGGGCCCAAAACCCGAAGTCGTGGCCAGATGAAGCAGTATATTTCAGGTGCACCATTTGAAAGGATCGCCATGGATGTCGCAGGTCCATTTCCTACTAGCAACCGCGGAAACAAATACGTACTGGTGGTTATGGATTATTTCAGTAAATGGCCAGAGGTATACCCAATCCCCAAACCAAGAAGCAGAAACAGTAGCAGAAGTGGTTAAAAACGAATGGGTTGCAAGGTATGGTGTACCAATGGAGTTACATTCTGACCAAGGCAGGAATTTTGAATCAGCTGTGTTCCAAGAACTGTGCAAGAAGTTGGGCATTCGAAAAACACGGACAACTGCATTGCATCCTCAGTCCGATGGTATGGTGGAACGTTTCAATAGAACATTGGAGGAGCATTTAAGGAAAGTAGTCGACAAGTACCATAAGGACTGGGATACACACATATCATTATTCTTGATGGCCTACCGATCGGCAGTACATGACACAACGGGCCAAACTCCCGCAAAGGTAATTTTTGGCAATGACCTTCGACTGCCAGCTGATTTGAAGTATGGGATAGATGCCGATGCGGAGAGGAATGTCAAGAAATCCACTGATGTCTTAGAAGAAGAGCTGAGAGAGATACACGATCTGGTAAGGCAACGAGCAAAGATTATGAGTGACAAGATGAAAGCGAGGTACGATAAAGCAATTAATTCGGAAGGGTTTCAGGAAGGAGATTTGGTGCTGCTATACAACCCACAACGAAAAAAAGGTTTGTCCCCGAAATTGCAGTGTAACTGGGAAGGCCCATACAAAGTTGTAAAACGGATCAACGATGTAGTGTACCGCATACAAACCACTACCAAACCACGAACCAAAATGAAAGTGGTTCATTTGGAGAGATTAGCAGCGTTTAGATCGAGAGATTTGTCTGATCGGGACGATCAGACTTAGGTGGAGGGCAGTGTTACGAATATTAGCAAAACTAAGGAGTGCTGCCAGCTCTAAGCCGATCTAAGCAGTGACGTGAATACACATCAATAATTCAATCATTATGTATCTACATAAACGAATCAATAATTGCGTCTACACATATGTACACATTCCGACGAGCAACATTTACATACAAGGCAGCGAGAGATGAGATGTCACACACCGATGAATTTACTTATACGCTTATGTGTGTGTGGGAGACTGTAAACTACAAACACATGCATATACCTTATCTGAGTTGTCACAAGAGAGAGCAATAATTTGTGCACGTAGTTGTGGCTGGCGATTTTGTAGCCGAAACAACTAGTAACTTCTGGAAATCGAAGAGCCTAGAAGTATGCAGCGTAAACTATAAAAGCGATGCAGGCGAGTAAGAAGTAATTCAGTTGATTTGAATTGTCAAGCAGTTACGAGTAAGACGATATCTAGCGAGCAATAGCACTATTATTTGAAAGTCAGTTTCTTTAAGCTATCAGTTTGGTTATTAAGCTATTCGTTGTACAGTTGGAGTGTTATTGTGAAGTACTTAATAAAGGCCATTTTGCATACTACAAATTGGAGTATATTTTATTCAACAGTTTAGTGATTCGAACTTAGCCAGAGGATTGCAAATAAGAGGATTGCAAGTAAATTCTTACAGTATATTTGATTCCTCAAAGCAGGTGGCATTAAATTGATCCCAATGGGCGGATTTAGTTATTATACATATAAGTCGAATTGCTTGTTGATGCTTGAGTCTTATAATTTTTTATGATTTAAAATGTTATGGGGTTGTGTTGAATTTGCATTGCTCTCTCTGAGGCAATGGTTATGTCATGCCAGGACGGATGGCGTTGAATGTGGCTACGTTACCCTCGTTACAGATGCCATACTTCTAGACGAAATCATGTTTGCTAACAAAGCACCACGTTCGTTATCATTATTTGAGCCCCATGAGGTGTGCCATCCGTTAAAAGTCGCCTCCAAGTAGCTGCAGTGAAGACGCTGTTTTCTCGAGAAAATTGCTGATTGAGGTCATTGTGTTAAATTGTCTACTACGGGCTTCACGTAAGCGCCTCCCAACGGAATAACTGGCGATTGTCAATATGAAGCCTTATGACACTAAATTTGGCGTTGAAAACTGTGACATTCCCAAAGATGTAACCTATAGACTCTTTCACTAAAATGCAAGCTTTGACCTCTTCTGTTCTCTGCAGGAAATTGAAAAGTAAGATACCACTTGTGGAAGCTAATTGTAGTGTCTTTGTACATTGGCGGTCGCTACATAATGCTATATCTATAGAGTGAGACGTAAAATATTGTAGTAGCTCTCTTTGTATGCAGTATAGCAGTGGTTTACATTGACTTGTATGCATTTTAGGGGCTTAACACCCATAATCGCGTCCGTGCGTTAATACGCGGTTGAATTGCTTTGAGTTGCGGGCAGTATTTAACGCTGGTCGCGGAATGCTTTACATGAACTTTTATGTTGATGATTCCTTTCGCTCTGAGC
>JARSSU010002477.1:0-38651 GCA_029619165.1 Eurosta solidaginis
CTAGTATTAAAAGTGGTAATAAGGCCAATTGACCTTATGGCCGTTGACCTTATGTCACCACACCGTAACATTAATTGCACTGTCATCGTCCTTGATAGTATGCACAAGTTCAAATTAATCAGACTCTAGAAAACGGTGAAAATAAGCTCAGAGATTCGTTACATACAGGCAAGCTAATAAAGCATGTTAAAAATCAATGTTGCCGTACAAAAAAGGTCCTACCTAAATGCGTCCTTTAAAACTGTCACTGGATAAAACTGCCTAAGTAGTTGTAACGGAGTTTAAATTTCTTGATAGAGTTTAGAAACTTAGTTTAGGCATTTAGCATTAACCGAGTAGGTGAAAAATCAGGACTAATGTTAGTAGATATATACACATGCACTTATATATGCGAAGCATGTGCATACAACATAAGTAAAAGGTTCTTGCCGAGTACATATTGTTGGTGGATTGTATATAATCAAAAATCATAAGCTTATGATGGCATTACTGAGCAACGAACACGGAGAACATTTTGTGCAAATTACCTTGAAAAGGTCTAAGTTGACTTAGTGCGTAAACAAGAAAGTTATGCGCATTTGTATGTATGTATGGCACACATATGAGTTAAAATCTGGTGTGTAAATAAAATTCGTGCCAATCGTTTGCGTGTAATAAAAACGTTGTGGTTTGTCCAAAAAGAGTTACGCTCGCAAAAACGTTGCCTGCACGATTTGTAATAACGAAATTACTCTTTCAATCCTTCGTTTCGTTCTTTCTATACTTATTTATGCAACAATCTTGCAAGCATTTAGCAATATCTGCCGCTGCTACCAGAGTTCTACTTTTTCCTTTTGTTGTACACATATTTTGTATTTGTTTCCGCTTTACTTTTTGTGCGTGATAGTGTCAATATGGGTCCTATCAGATTCATGCATTTAAGTTAAATAGGCAAATTAATGATTGCCGAAGGAAGAACTTCATTGTTCGAAATATCGCTGTAACAAAATTTAAACAAGAGTGAGAGTAGCGAAGGTTCTAAAATTCGCAAGAGATGTAGATGAGCACGATGTAGAAGAGCGGATTATGTGGTTGAGATTTCGGTGAGGGAAAAGCTAAGATTTTCGAAGTTTTGATGGTTTTTGATTTCGATGCATTTTATGTTTTAACTTTGTATATCTTTAGTAGAAGGCTTTTTTAATTAACTTTTTCTTTTTTTTTGTCCAGGAAACATGAAGAAGCTGCTTGTAAAACTAACATATGTTCAGCTGTGGAGTCAGGGCGGAGTGATCGTATTTTTCGATGTTTTTTTTTTTTTTTTGAGTGCCGACATCTTTGTTGATAGGCGTAGTCTTAATGTGGGTATGCGATAGAGTTAGTAGAATCAATGAATGCCCTCACATAGCGTGTTGGTTCATATTGTTACCAGATTTGTTGTGAAGAACACAACCTATAAACTTCAATAGGAACCAGGCCATTTTGTTATAGGAATTATTTCGTTTCGTATGCAAATACTAAAGTTTTCCTATAACATACCTATATTTCGTCGTCGGTTTTTTTATTCCTGTCCCTTTAATCCTCGAGATCTGCAACTCGTCAATTTCCCTTATAGTTGAGTCTTACCTCCCCCACGAGCGCAGGAGACGAAATATGCCTAGACCGTTTTTTCCTGTCAGCTCACAACTCCCTACATCTTCGTACTGACCCAGGGCCTAAACTAAGTGTCCAGGTATTATGCCCATCGTAAGGCATTTAGTCTTGTCCTCATTACAGCTATGAGCAACTTGTGAGTTCAAAATCATGGGAGACTTGAATCATGATCTTAGAAATTGTGGCAACTCTTGTCGCCGTAATGCTGGCAGCCTGACTGGGGGCCCTATTCGCTAACGTGTGCAGTTTAAGGTCGTACACAAGAAATTTGTGTAACTTCGAAGTCTGATTCTGTAAATGTGCAAAAACTCACGTGACCAAAAAACTCATAGTGACTAAAAACTTTCGTGTGTTTTATGGCAGCCAGTGTACACTTTTATGACATTAAAAAACTCATATGACTGTGTACAGAAGATCATTTATGTCTTCATGCGTGATGAAATTTTCTCACTGACATACGACTTTACATCAGCGTATTCATGCAAAACAAGTGCACAATAATTTACAGAATCGCAAGAAAATTTAAAGTCGTAAAGTGTGTGTGCAAATGAGGTTTTCAATGAGGTTTACATTTTCTCAGTTTTCACAGTAGAGAATTGACCCGCCTGAGCGAGTGCAGATCATCGAACCAGAAACGTGCTCACCGTATCTTCCTCGCACTATTTAACACTGCTGTTACTTGTGTTGTTGTCGCATGCTTTTTGCCCATCCAAGATGCGACAACGGAGCGCAACAAAAAAATGGGGTTACACTGAAATGACAGACTCTTCGTCCGGGAGAAAATAGAGTCCCCCCCCCGTCTCCGGTACATAGAACGGCTGGCTGGCACGATTGATGCCCTGACGAGGCCTTGCTTACTTATAACAATATTATTCTATATCTCGTAAATAACGGGCTATAGTCTCTGAAGATGAGAACGAAAGCCTAATTATAAGCAGTGGAGCAGAAGGCACAGTGTCCCAGTTGTATGCCCACTCGAGTGCCTATTTTACGTCTCTTCAGAGATCTGAGCATCTGTATTTACGAAGTAGCTACTTTTACTATATCGCTACCAAAAATTATCCAAAAAAAGTTTGCTGATTTGCATCAACACGAACGTTACCGAATTGCTATCGCAAACATACGATTGTTTATAAGCGTGTTCGTCGATATTTTACTCTAAAATTATCGATTTGTTATCAAAAAATATTTCCATTTGATATCGAAAATTCATTTACGGTTATATCGTTAACTGATTATAATTAACAAATACCATCTGTAACGATCTAAAGTCCGATAAGGAAAAACAAAAAGACGCGGGATACCCAACCCGAGTACCGATAACTCGAAGACGCAATTCGCTATTTTGTTTTCTAGTTTTTGCTATTTTTTCTTTCTGATTCGCTGAATCGCCTGGCTAATGAGTTACTAACTGTAAGCATTTTTGTTATCGTTTTTGTTTCGATAACGTATTCTTATTGTGCAAGATCGACAGACGTGTCTGCATAACCTTGATTTATCTGCAAACTTTTATGAAGTTTTTCCCTCTTAACTTGGTTTTTGGTTAGGCAATTTGACGAGGCGATTTGATAGAGGGACCAGTTAAACTTACGCTTACGCCGTAAGTCATAAGTCGGAAAGTGCTTTCCAGCGACGATTAGATCTTTGATCGATGGGCGCTTCGCGAATTCATAACCTGGGCATCAAATGTCGGGTTGAAAGTCAAACGGGATATGATTCTGTTTACAAAGATGGGACAAAGGCCCAATTGGATCAGGGCCCAAGTTAGGAGGGTGAACTACGCGAGAAACCTTTGCCAAATAAGTATTCTAGGAATCATCCTAGCAACAGGAGTGCATGGAAGCTCAACGTGAAGGAAGGTGTTGAGGAAGGATTCAAACCTGTTTTGGCGGACACTTTGATGCATGTCAAAAATGCGTTGGCGAGTGTTACGTTGTGGGCTTATCACCCTCTTTCTCTTGGGTTTTCAGCGATTAAAGCTATCGATTCTATGGAGTTACTGTTTGGGAAAAGGCACACAGAAAAAGCAACTACGTCAAAAAATTAGAGGGGTATGCTCAGAGCTATCAAGCTTAGCATTACGGGAGCCTGAAAACAACCCCGACAGCTGCACTCTATGCCATCTGCACTTCCACTGTATGATGGTAGAAAAGAAAGAGCGTCTACCAACTGACACAACAGCTCGGGGCATAGGGGCCGCTGAGCACCGACCATATCGGCATAGTAGTATAGCGTCATCAAGTCACAAGACGAGGGCGCTTAAAGGCACAATCGAGTGTGGACGGTTGGCGCAAGGGCTTGCAAATGGCGGACGAGGCGCTCTATTTGTATCACACAATGGTCCAAAAGTAGTGCAAGAAGGAGAGGTCTGCGGTATATTGTGTTGATCCGGAAGTAAACAGATCCTAACAGGGCTGCCGCCGCATACAGTAACCGTTTTCCAAACGGCGATAGTAGGGAGTAACAAAGCAGTAGAAACCTGGAAGAAAAGTAGTCCAAGCTGTAATCGTGTAACTTTATATTGACAGTCAAGCAGCAAATAAGGCAATAACTCGCATACCAAAGCATCTAAAGCTGGTTAGCAGTGTAAGCAGTCCTCGGAGGGAATCGGGGACATGGAGCAGAAGCATACATCTAATATGGGGTCTCAGGGCATATTGGGAAATTAGATGGGAATGAAAAGCGGACGAACAGCTTAAAAAAGGGCGCATCCCTTGATAGCTTGCCCCGTAGGACGTCCCAATATACTGGGCGAGATTAAGCGAAGGCAAGGTTCTTTACTTGGCAGCTGCACATGAAGAACCAACGGAAAGGCGGGGTTCAAGACGCGGGGCTGTAAAGTGTCGAAGATACGTTAGGTCTTACGACCATAAGATAAAAAAGTTCCTTCTATCATTAAAAGAGAGGACTGTAGACTCATGAATGGTATTTAATGGACACTGCCTTCTGTGCTGGGTCACTAGCTTGGTCGAGTGATAGCAGCATTTGTAGGAAGGGCGGGGTGGAGGAGGAACGCGATCGAAGCAGTTCTGTTGCTCTTGCTCGCGCTTTCCAGGCTAAGACTCCCGCATTAGGAGTGATACAGCTGTCAGATCATAGAAGCGGCAGAGACTCGAGCAAGTGGCTTAAATCCTAGGAAGCTTCTAGTATTCCCAAGAGGGCGAGTTATTTTAACATAGTCTGGTTTTTGATATGGGGTTTTCAGTTCACAGTGCCAGCCCCAAGTCACAATCCCAGTCCTAGGCAGCGGCCCACTACTCCATTTCCCGGAAAAAAAATTTCGGTAATACTAGGCAAAGGGCTAGCGTTATATCAAATTCAAGGCAAATTGAACAAATGAATAGGAATTGGGTCGAATAGATCTATCCTGATCCACTTCGCGGAAAAATTGTGTCGAATGCTAATCTATGCAAAGGGCTTTTTATACCAAATGAACCATGCATAGATTTTCTTCGAATAGACGATCCGAATCCACTTTGTCCGGAAAAAAAGTATCGGACGTGCAAATTAGGCAAAAGGACCACCATGTACCAAATAACAAATTTCTAGGAACTCAGAAAACGAATAAAATTTGTTCAAATAGGATCGAATCCTGGCCACTTCCACGGAACGAAACGTTAACAGGGGTTGCTTGTGAAGTATCGGTGCGATTTGAATAATATCGGCGCGAGTAATGTGTCGGAGCCATTAGCGCATAAAAAATACATCCTTCGTCCTATCGATCCAATCAGTCATTTGATAATTAGTTTCACTATCAATTCACAAGTTGAGTATTATCGTGCGGTATCGTTCCTCCACTCTCGCTTATTCCGACAATGTCTCTTAATTACGATATAATCTTCTTATATAATATGGACTCGAATGTCTCTCCCCTCTAGATTTTTTGGTAAGTTTCTTGCTCTCTTAACTTCGCACCATATTCAAAATCTTCTAATCCTATTTTTTTGAAAATAGCGTATTTTCGGGCGCACTCAAAATTAGCACTACTCTTTCTGCGTATTTGTTCCCGAACATGATTCGCACGCCAACCACTTAATATACTAACTTAAGCTGCTCAGTATATTTCGAACATCGCGTCGTGTTCTTTGCGGAAGAAGCAACTACATATTATCATTATCAACGCTACATAACTGCGAACCGGTGTTACCTGTACTAAGTTGACTACCGACAACGTATCCGCTGCAACAACTGCAAGTTTTTTTTTTCATATAACAGAAAAATATTTGTGAGTATCGTCATCACCGTCACCGCATCGACAACACTTAATACAACAAGCACACAACACACACTGATCTAAAAAATATTTCAATTGTCACACACCCCTGGACTTGAAAAAAAATATACATAAAAATATAATTTATATGGTATAATTGGTGGCGCAATAATTATATTTATGAGCTTTAGTGAATTCGAAATTCGTATTTGTGTGTATTGCAATGATCATGAAGTATTATATGTTTTTGCATGCTTCCTGCATTTCATACACACCAAACCCTTGTCTGCGCGCCCTTATACGTGCTGCCACCACTATCCCTAATCGCCGAGGTAAGCACTTGTTCAGTAATAATATGGGAAGGTAATATTTTGTTTGACAAATATATAGAAAAAACAAAACAAAAATCAGAGTGTCACGTGTAGACGAATAGTTGTACATGATGCTGCACCATACTCACACATTATGTTCGATTCCACTTACTCTGGTTCCTTTTAGTGTGGGTATCACACATTAAATTTTAATGTTTATAAAATATCAGACATATGTTTTCGATTTTCTTTGAAAATATAGAAATTTCGGGTTGTTATATTGTTGCAATGACTGATAGCACAATAAGTGCACAAGTTACTGTATGTGGATGTAGTGCTTCCAGGATATTACTACTACTGACTATTTGGAGAGATAGTGAATGCGTATTTATGAATGAAAATAGCTGGGGAAAATATTATGAAAAACTTTTTAAATGGTGAAGTATTGAGATGCATTATTGTACGTTGCAGTTGTCAAAATCGATAACAACTACAAACATCCTAACACACCACATGATTCTGGAAATCGATATCGCCACAATCATGATTACCTGAACGTCTCAAAGAAAGGCATGTGAGCCTAAAAGAATTGCATGGTTTATTTGAATTCTCTAACATAACCGGAACTGTATGATCGATTCAGCAGCTTATAATAACGGAAATCATTCAAGTTAGCTGCTAGTTTGTTACGGTAAGAGAACCGGTAAACAATGAAAAAGTACGTTTACGGGCATATTGCGATGTAACCATTAGAAAACGCCACGTATCATCATCAGGCATTTCGTGATGTGTTAACAAACGGTTTCACAGAGATTCGACACCGCGAAATCGCACAGTGAAACTGCACTTGCCTTACCATAGGCTATCCTGCTCGTAGTTGTCCTTGCTAAGTTCAGTTATTGTATCGCATTTCTCACTACAACACACTTGAGACAATGCATTTGAGGCTCACCAATATACTTTCTTATTCGGCTAGCCAATGTCTGATACCAAAGCCGCTTAGAAGAAAATTCTAATTCGTTTTCTTAAAGTCTGTTGGACTTATCGCAGCAATTAAATATCATATCAAATGTTTTTAGTATTTGGGCATTTTGAGAGCGTTGCGAGGGTTCACTCAGGAAATAGGCCTGCTCCTGTTTTAAGATAGAAATACACACAATATCCTTACTCCTATCCTTACTCCTATCTATCAATAGGTGTGTCCATGCTAATATAGCGCAGAACGCCTTAAAATCTTGCAAAGCTAACTCGAATTGACAGGCTCGTGAAGTGCCTGTCAGATATTCCTGCGCGACTAGAGCGGCGTATATCAGCAGAGAAACGTCAAACATTTTCTATCTTCTACCTCCTACACAACAGCACCAACAGAAATCATCACGGGACACCCAGGTGTTCGTCGTGTAGTTCCATCAGACATTGTCCTTGTAATATACCGATAAGTGGCACCGATGAGAGGACGATTGAGTTTGATAGGGACCTAGTTCGGTTCTCATTATACGAATGCAAATTTGTCGAAACACCTGTAACATGTGGATGTGCAGTGCTCATCTGACATTGCGTTTACATGCACAGTATTCTCTGGAAAATAAAAAGTGTTTGACGCCGCCGATTGATACCGAAGCTACTCAGTGAAGCAGGCACCAAGATTCGACTCAAACGTGCAGTGTGCGACAATTCACATCAGAGACTAGAGAAGTGCACTAGCCCCCTCAAGTGCGCCATATGATCCAAGCTAATCATCTTCAAGGCACACCGGTGGAGCCGTCGTTAGGCTTACTCACGTGCTGAGACTCGAGTTTCAGCGTCACGCTTCATATGACCTTTTCCTCAGTTCACCCCGCGAAATATTTGTACAGTCAATCTTCGCCGTAAAAACGAGTGTACGACAAATAAATATGCTTCCATTTCGCAAGCCTGAACAGAAAGGATCCTCCTCGATGTCCTCCACTTCTCCTCGCCACAACTTGTGGTGAGATGATTCGAGTTGGGACCAGGAGCATGTCGTCGAACACTGCCGATAAGCACTTGATATTCCTATAGCAATCAAAAGCTACTATACATACAGTGTAGATCCTTGCCATCACGAGTTGCAGCGTGTGTAATATTATCGAGTATGGCAATAGCTGACGGTAGTTGCGCTAGTAGCACGCTACCTACCGAAGTTGCAAGTACCAGGTAAGAAAGTGAAAGGCGCGACTGCCACCAGAGGGATGTGGAGCTGGGTGTATACGACATACAGCGGTAACACTAAGACTGTTCAGCATTCTCGGAGGGGACAAAAGATTTGGTGACACTAAGACAACGACTGTTCCCGAGGCGCTGAGTTTAGTCGTGGAGAGGCATAGTCCCATAACTATATAGCAATCCATTGCAAACAAATGTTTACCGAAAGGTGAAGATCTGTAGAAAGGAGCTTATTAGCTATCAGTTTCATGCTCAAGATACACGCGAGAAGCACCTGTATAGTATTCCGCTTCCTAACCTTTGGATTCGGCGGATTGGACACTATGGTGTTAAGTTGATGCGCGTGTGCACAACACCGCGCACTTGACGTGGCCAGTACGAGGTTGTTTCTAGCGTCAAAGCACAAGACAGAAGCGCGATGAATGAGCTGGAGGAGAGAGTACATTCTTCCCGAGCATATCAAGGTTGAAAAAGCTTCTGCTACGTTTAGCATTTCAATCTCACGCAATATTTCATAAGTACGACGAGAAAGTTGATGTCACTACTGAGAATAGCAGCCAATGCGTATGCTCAGCCTGAGGAAAATTGGTCGCGGAGTTTCTTAGCCTGGGGGTAGTTTCATACCACACCTGTTCTTGGCCACGATGCCACTGGTATAAAACAGTCAGTCGGCAGTCAAGGGGTCTTGGGGTTGTGGACCGTTTCTACAAGAGCAGCACTGGGTCAGCTGCTAGTAGATGTAGTTGGTGTGCCAATATGTATGTTCTACTTTCCAGCACATAGTGCTTGCGTCTGTAAGCTGAGACTAGGAGCTGGTTCTGCTTATCACGCAAGCTTGGTTTGTGCTCGCAAAAACAGTGTGAAGGGGTGACTTAAAGCAAGATTTTGTTATAATTTTAATAGTAGCGAGGCTAGTCGGGGTGTGTACCGAACATTGCATACTCAGCTGCCAAAGTACAGCTTGCAAAACTTTTTAGTTACCTTCTTTTAAATCGGGCGGTGCACACGCCCATTGTCAAAACAAAAATTTATTTTTTGCTTATTGTCTATCTGCGTCATAGGTCAACCAATCCCTACAATTTCATCACTTTATCCGTCTTTGGCAATGAATATCGCACTTTTTCGTTTTTCGAAAGTGGACTGCATTCTGACGCATAAATAAAATAGCTGTGGAATTCTGCAACGCAAGCACAAATAAATCATGTTAATAATTGTATATAGGTAAAGGCTCGTGGCGAGCATTTGATTAGCTTTAAACAGTACATACCAAGGGTTCAAGTTACCAGACGGTACACAGCGTAGTTACCGTGGCGTGTGGAAAAATATCTGTGTACAATGAATGATGAATATGTCAATGAATCTCAGCGTACCAAAGCGATCGAAAATATATGTATGCACAAATGTATTATATGTATGTAGACTGCAATGCATTTTAAGACATTCACAAACGTCGAAATATATGTTTGTACAAATGATGAATAACTTAATGATGAATGCTACAGTAAAGACCATATAACACTTGGAGTGCATAAAATGAGACTAACTATTCGCTGCTAAAAATATGCAATAACTATTTGCTTTTAAACGATTTGCAGGTTACTTTGTAATGTTGCCTGGAGCTCCAACATAGATTCCATCGTGTCGAGCACTTAAAGTAATCCACAATTAACGCCTATGCGCCCGCGCAATCCTCGCTATAAATATAAAAATTTTTGCGCCTAACTATACTATAACTCATACTAGCAGCCTTCTGGCGCGGCATACGCTTGAAGCTTTTCACTGTCAGGAAGACAAAGCGCTCGTCGACGACACACACAATTTCCATTCAACTCCAAACGCGCATAATACAGCAACACATAATTTTAGCGCCGCCACTTATGCACACAAGCGACTTTATATGCATGATTTGTGGTAGGCAACATACTACATGCATATGTAATATGTGTGAATATGTGTGCATATTTATGCGTTCACATACACATAAACATACACACCACACATAGTAAATGTGTTATTATGTGCTATGCGGCATATAAAATTTTATGGTCGTTCGCATTGTGCGTTATAATTTATATGTTTGTTGTATTGACAGGCGTTCACAGTAGCATTTTAAGAGCGATTGTGTGTTGTACATGCAGTGGTTTGTGTGTCATGTGTGTACTTGTTCATTATGCAGCAAACTCTCGTATTATTGTGGATATATTTTGTTCCACATATTACGAGCTAAACCAAAACCTTCATTTATTATGGTTGTGTGCGTGGTTGCAAGTTTAAATGTCAACTGAGGGTCATATGCAAATCAAAAGTTAGCTTTCATGTTGCCTTCAATGTAAATATCTATGTGTATTTATTTGATCGGGTCATATGCGGCATGCACGCTTTGCCACAAATTATAGCCAACGTTTTCAGCGCCCAGTTGTATTTATATAACAAATTTGCATTGATGTTCGATTTATTGAATTATAGCATAATTTTAGGCTTGATTTATATGTGCATGCGATTCATTTGATACTTCATTTCAGTCATATAGCTGTGAAAAGCTGTTATTTGTAATGCATACATAAAGAGTGGGTTGACATGTACTCTCTTGAATGTCGTTTCGCACATGTATAAGTATTCTTGGTTTGTAGTCAGATAAATTTAATACATATTTTTAGGCGCATTTTTTTCACTGATTCGACCTGTAACATTTTTTTTTGCGGGAGGGCTGAAAAATGCTAATACAGCATACGTGTTCTGCGTTTTCTAACTCCGTGGTACACCTTGGGCAAAGAGGATCTTCCTCTGTCCTACGCTTCCATAAATACTCTTTGAAACCGCCATGTCCACTCAGTATCTGCGTGAGATGGTAGTTTCAGTTGGCCCGCTGCTGCTTCCTCTTATTCGCATTTAGCTACTACCAAACTAACGTGGAAGGTCACGCCCTAGTACTCGAGGCCTCCCACAAATATTCAGTCCTTAATTATGTGTTATTTTATTTGTTGAAAATATTGCGCAGTTTGCGTGTGGGATTGTGCTAAAGGGGGCTTGTTGCAGTTCGTAAAATGTTTCAGAAACAGCAATAACGTTCCTGGTCACCGATATTTACTTTATTTCAGCAAATCAAGCTACTAATTGCTAAATATCGAAAGATATGATGGACCCGATAGGGATTCAAGGAGTTGATAAGCGCAATTCATAGCTTCCGCAACCAATTGTCAACCTCACCTACGCGAGGCGAATCCTGTTACTTTAAACAGCCGAGTATCTGGCAAACCCCAACTTCCCTTACGGATCTAGGGGGTTGGATGGCCTTGAAGGTTTCATGTGGTCGTACTAAATCGTCCCGAGATGGTCGGGCTAGTACCTTAATGGTGCTTGTTACCAGGTACTTGCCGGATCTATATCCGAGAAAGGACCACAGCATCGATAACACCCCCTAAAAACTTCGGGGGTGTCCCTTATCGCTACAACAAAAACAGCCATGGGTCTGATACTTAATCTCTCTAACCATGCAACTTACTTTTAACCTGTCAGCTTGTTAGAAAATGTAATAAAACGCTGAGAGTTACTGACTTTCTGCCGAGTCAGTTGAAGCAGGAAGGTGACGAGAATGCTTATAAGCTCAGCTCGGATTTCTATTCAAACTAAAAATATACAATATATGTGAGAAATATGTCCAAAAAAAGACGTGAGTACCAAGTAGTAACACGTTTAAGATTAGTATTATTGCCGAGAAATTGCAAAATAAAAAGAATATACTTCACTCGTTTGTAGCAAATTTTCAAAGGGTTTTAGCCATTATTTTACGGTCTTGTTCGAAACTCGTATTTGATCCTTTCAGAATGGTATCTGAATCCTCATATCGAAACTACTTCTGATTGTCGTCGGGTTTTTTGAAATTATTTCGTATCCATTTCGGAATTATTCCGGTATCAGCGTGGAACCATTTAGGGACTTTTTCGGAAGCTTATCTGGAATATTTTAGAGCCATTTCAGTATAATTTCAGACTTTTTAAGAGCGAGTTTCTTCAGCTTGTTATATGGTAACAACCGATATAAACGATACTATCGTCCGAGTTATCGTTTTGTTGTCTGTTGCTGTCGAATCATATCCTTGTAATAGTTTCTTGTCGGTTTGTTATCGACTTGATGAACTGTTATCGGTATCTCTTTTTAATAACAAACCTATGAGTCATGGAAAACGTTACTATTGATGAACAAACCGAAAACAAAATCGAAAAAAATGGATAACATGCCAATCACAACCCGATAAACTTGCCGATAAAAAATGGATAAAACGAAGTTTGACAAACCTGATAACGCCACAATAGCGTTAACACTTGGATAACAAATCAATGGCACATCGTCCATTCTCGGCTCCGGTGCCGGATCCGGTTTCGGCTTTAGTTTCTGTCTCTCCTTCCCCTCTCATCATTTTCTTTTCCAAAAATTACGTTAAACACTCTTTTAATCATAGCCTTTTTTTTATTTATTTATTATATTTATTTACTCAGCAGACCCGGCAGACGTTGTTCTGCCCCTAAGTTTGGTCTATCTGCATACATCTTAATAAGCGTTTCCGTCTAACTCTGCCTCCCCCTCTTATATTTTTCTTAATCCTTTTATTCACTCCTCCCTCCGTCTTTTTCGATTCATCTATCTCTATTTCGTCTCACTCTATCTCTTTCTCAGTCTCCTTCTCCTTCCCTCTTTTCTCTTCTCTCAAGTTCTTCTCATTCTTCTTCATCCCTTATTGCCAGTCCCAGAGGGTGGTATGTATTTGTTCCAGTCCTATTCCGAGTCCCAGTCCCAATCCAAGTCTCAGCCCAGACCTAGTCCTAATCCCAGTCCCAGTTCCCGGAAAAAAGGATCGTAAATACTAATACAGGCAAATTAATATACCAAATTTCAGGCAAATTGAATAGGACGTACATATGTATATAGGTATGTGGGTATTATTAATTCATGTCTTTATTTCGGCTTCGCATGCTTATTTATCAGTTTTGCCAGGTTGGTGCGACTAAATCGAATATGACAATGGAAATTACTTTAAAGCTCTCAGCAACAGCTTTCATTTGATATCCATATTACACACACATTGTACGGGTATCCGGATCCACGTTTGGCGATAAAAAAATTACTCTCGATATAAAAATTACTCTGTACTAAAGCACACATCAACATCTTTCATTTGCTATCCTTATTAACCTACACCTTCTAGGGGTATCAGGGTCCACGTTTTGGCATATATCTCGAGACCCTAGTCACTCAGAGGTATGAAAATTACCCTCTACTAGAGTACTCATCAACTGCTTTCACTTGTTATTCATATTCTATAAACATATCCTAGGTGTACCCGGGTCCACGTTTTGGCCTATATCTCGAGACCCTGGTTGTTGTTGTTGTTGTAGCAATGCTCGCCCCACCTAATAGCCGCGACCGATCACAAATTGTCATCAATATCCTCTAACGGGAGTCCAAGGAAACTTGCCGTTTCAACAGGGGTGGACCATAAGGAAAGGGGTGTTAGAGGCGTTGGTTACACATTACAATTGAAGAGATGGTTGGTGTCATGTGGGGACACATTGCAAGCGGGGTATACATTTTGTATGTCGGGGTTGATTCTGGATAGGTAAGAGTTTAACCTGTTACAGTATCCAGAACGAAGTTGAGCAAGAGTGACACGCGTTTCCCTGGGTAGTATGCGTTCCTCTTCCGCGAGTTTTGGATAATTTTCGTTAAGTACTGGATTCACCGGGCAATTCCCGCATAAAGGTCCTACGCCTGTTTATGGAGTTCACCAAGGACCTGCTTGTGTTTTTTCACTTCATACGGCTGGGTTCTCAGGTGCCGTATTTCCTCAAAATGTTTACGGAGATGACTCCTTAAGCCCCTAGGCGGTGCTGGTTCATCAATCAGATGTCTGTTGGGATGCCCAGGTTTCTGGGTATTCAACAGGAACTGTTTGGTCAGCATCTCATTTCTCTCCCTGATGGGGAGTCTTCTCGCCTCATTATGCAGATGGTGTTCTGGGGACATAAGAAGACAGCCCGTGGCGATTCTGAGAGCAGTATTTTGGCAGGCCTGTAGCTTCTTCCAGTGGGTAATTTTTAGACTTGACGACCATATGAGTGACGCGTAGCACGTAATCGGCGGGCTAATTGCTTTGTATGTAGTCATGAGCGTTTCTTTATCTTTTCCCCAAGTACTGCCAGCGAGGGATTTGAGGATTTTGTTACGGCTCTGAATTCTCGGAACAATTACGGCTGCGTGCTCACCAAAATGTAGATCCTGATCAAACGTCACACCCAAGATTTTGGGGTGTAGGACAGTCGGTAGCGTAGTGCCATCGACGTGGATGTTGAAAATGGTCGACATTTGGGACGTCCATGTGGTAAATAAGGTCGCGGAAGATTTAGTCGGTGATAATGCCAGGTTTCGCGAGGCGAAAAAACTGGAGAGATAAGGGAGGTAGCCGTTTATTTTATTGCATAGCGCATCGATCTTTGGGCCTGGGAATGTGGCCATTATTGTGCAGTCATCGGCGTAGGAAACATTGTGACTCCTTCCGGTGGTGAAGGTAGCTTAGATATGTAGAAATTAAACAAAGTGGGGATAGGACACCACCCTGTGGCACCCTTGTTTAATTCTCCTTGGTTTTGATGTTTCGTTTCTGAATTGCACCGATGCCTGCCGACCACCCAGATAATTTGCGGTCCACCTTTTAAGACATGGGGGAAGGGTAGACCCTTCCAGGTCTTGCAGTAACGAGCCATGGTTGACCGTATCAAAAGCTTTTGATAGGTCTAGCGCTACGAGTACTGTTCTATGGTGGGGGTATTGATTTAAACCGCAATTTATCTGGGTGCTAATGGCATTTAGCGCGGTGGTAGTGCTATGGAGTTTTCTGAAGCCATGCTGATGAGGGCTAGCTACAAATTTGCTTGGAAATAAGGGAGCAAAATGGCTTCAAGCGTCTTTGCCACTGGCGATAGGAGAGGTATCGGACGATACGACTCACCTATGTTAGCTGGTTTCCTAGGCTTTAGTAGCGGGACCACCTTGGCCATTTTCCATTTCTCAGGTATGACAAAGGTGGAAAGAGACAGGTTGAAGACATGCGCTAAATATTTGAAACCCTCTTTCCCTAGGCTTTTAAGCATCGGCATGGCTATGCCGTCTGGGCCCACTGCTTTGGATGGTTAGCACGACAAATGGCGTCCTCAACCTCTTTAGCGGTGATGGTGATTGGTGGCGCGCTGAATTTGTGTTTAATGTGCGTGTCTATTGGCTCGCCGTCTATCTTTGTCGACCGTAGGATGCATTATATATTGTCGGAAGAAAGCGCTCGCGCATTTTTTCGCGTCCGACAGCACTTTGTCGCCAAGGCGATGGAAACTTTGTCTTTGTGCTTAGTCGGATTCGATAGGGACTTTACGGTGGACCAAAGTTTACCCACACCGATAGAGAGGTACAACCTCTTAGGTGCTCCTCCCATTTCGCCCGCTTGTGTTCATCCAAGCAATCTGATGCGTGGTTTATATCCCTTATTTGGGGGTCGCCTGGATCAAGCTGTCTTATAAGGTCACGTTCTCTCGCCTAAGTTTGCGGCCTCCGCCGGAAGTGGGGCCGGATTTCGGGAATTCACCCGGCGGGAATAAAATGTGACGAGGTGGATTCAATGACCTTACAGAAGGCACGCATCGGCGGGCATCAGTCGGGATAGGGAGGGCAGCAAAGCGGTTGTCTGTAAAGGATTTATGGATGTAGATGTTGATGATTTCTAGGTTTGCATCGCCTGACCGGACAGATAGGCCTTGACGTTCTAAGACATTGTCCCTGCGGTCGATGCCAGGATCAAATATATAATATTGCACAGAGTGGTGTATGATAAACGCAAGACCGCCTCCATTTCCGCTCTCGCGGTCTTTCCTGTGGACATTATACCCAGAGCAAGGGGCCTACTCTGTATTGCGATGCCGAAAGAAAAAATACGCGAAATCGCCAAAATCTGTACTCTGTATCTTGACATTCGCATGTATATTTTGACTTTCGCATGCATATCTTGCCCATTCGCAATTTTTCTCCCTTTTCGCATTGCCGGCACTCTGTAAAGCGAAAGCGAATGTCAAACAGCATTCATTTTCGCATTGTTCAAATATGTAAGTATTAATTGATGATTTTATAAATGATATCTTATATTCATTTAAAAATATATAGGACAACTCAAAAAATAAAACAAACACAAAGCAACAATTTGAATCCTAGTGGACTTAAAATACATAAATAAATAACAATTAAATCGAAACCACTTTTTTATAAGGATTTCTATTGGAAGTCATGTCATTTTTATTTGTTTCTCTGATACAACTAGCAATATTTCCCATTCTATGAATTTCCACGTTTTCTGTAACGTTCACTTCTTCCAGTTCAATTTCTGAACTGGGAGGATTTCTTCCATTTAAATCAATCCTTTCTTCATTTAAATCGTTCCATAATGCTACAGAATCCTTTTTTTAATTTGTTCAACAAAAATTAATCGTTTGCCGAAATTGTAATCGCCTTGTTTCTTTTGTTCTCTTCTTTGAGTTTGGTCAGTGATGCATACTCAAGCAAAAAATTTGCGAAAAATAAAAAAGCGACATTGTTAGCGATGCGATAGCGCTACAGAGTTCCAATTACCTTTCGCATCGCAATTTATTTTCGCTTCGCACTGCCTTTCGCATCGCAATACAGAGTAGGGCCCCCAGGTCTGCAATGCAGATCTTGCTGTGAGTTTAGTCTCTTGAAACGCAGCAATGCGGATGTTTGTGCCGCTTCATGAAATCGACTATCTCCGTAATCTTCCCATAAGTCCATTACAATTTAACTGCAGAATTCTGAAGTGCATAAGGGGAGACGCCGTCACTCTGAGGGTAAGTGACGGGTGACTACGCCTGGGTTGTGGAAGGCCAGGACGCAATTGCTGTTGTGGCCCTGGGACTGGGCGTCTTTGGGCAAGCATTGGGGTACCCGGATGATTTGGGTTTGCGACCTGACAACATGGCGCGATGAAACCCGTTGGGGGGTTGCCGTCGCGGAGACCAGAACATCTAGGAAAGTGGCACCACCCAAGGCAGGAGCTGCATTGAGCGGATGTCGCTAACCTATATATACTGTGCTGGCAGACGGTGCAAACGGAGGTAGGGACTAAGAGTCTGTTTCCCTGACCTGCCGATTTCTGCCGGAAAAGAGGGGTGGTATAAGACGGGGGCAGGGCTGATGCTCAGCATTGCTACCAACTCTTACGCTTAGGCATAGACTACGGGACGCCCTTGGGCGTGAACAGCAAGGAGCCACAAAACATTTATAAAAGTTACGTGGACGTCGGGTTTTGGGATCAAGCCCAGAACAACCTGTCCGATGCCAACCATCCCTTGCACGAGCCACACTGAACAGAGTATGACCGTCCTAAAAAGATTCTTTTCCGGCAGATGCAGCAAACCCATTTCTCAGGACCGGGGTCAGGAGACGGACCCGGATTGGATTCGATGCCTTCCCGGAGTAAGAGAATATGGCGCAGTCCTGCTGCAAGGAGCTGCTGGGAGGACAATTTGTGGGAGGGACGAAACAAATTAGATGGGGTCGCACTGAAATGACAGTCCTTGGTCGGGAAAAATCCCGAGTCGCTCCGTAACATAGAACCGACTGCCTTGGGAAGCGTCGAGACCCTAGTCATCAGAGATATGAAATTTACCCTCTACTAAAGCACTCATGAACAGCTTTCATTTGATATACATATTACACACACATTCTAGGGTTTCCCGGTCCACTTTTTGGCCTATATCTGGAGACCCTAGTCACCAATAGATATGAAAACTATCCTGTAGTAAAGCACTCATCAACAGCTCTCATTTGATATCATATTACACACACTTCCAGGGGTATCCGGGTCCACGTTTTGGCCTATATCTCGAGACCCAAGTCACCCAGCGGTATAAAAAATAATCTGTAGTAAATCACACATCCACAGCTTCAATTGATGCCCATGATGTAAAAACACACCCTATTGTTACCCTGATCCACGTTTTTGCCTATATCTCGAGACCCTAGTCACCAATAAGTATGAAAACTACTCTGTACTAAAGCACTCATCAACAGCTTTCATTTGTTATCCATATTCTATAAATACATTCTAGGGGTCCCGCGTCCACGTTTTCGCTTATATCTCGAGACCTTAGTTACCCGCGGGTACGAAAAATACCCCGTATAAAAGTACTCATAAACAGCTTCCATTTGATACCCATATTGTACAAACATATAGCAGGATTACCCTGGTCCACGTTTTGATCTCAAGACCCTAGCCAGAACGAGATAAAAAGTATCCTATGTCCGTTCCCTGGTTCTAAGCTACCTCTCCACCAATTTTCAGCCAATCGTCATCCGTTCTTGAATTATACGTAGTGTAACTAACACGACTTTCTTTTATATATATAGATTTTATTTATATATTTTATTTATATTTATTTATTAAATTTTTTTTTCTAATTATCAGCCCTCGTTCCAAGTACACACATAGATCAACATCAGGCACTAAGCGACTATATTTCCCAACATAGATTTAATGACTACCACCGAACTGGTGCTAATCGGATGCAGAGCGGAACAAACAGTTGGTAGAGCAACTTACGAATGAACAGTTAAGAGTGTTCAAAAAAGCCTGCAAAGGGGGACAATTGCCTTTGTATAGGACATCACAACGCTAAGAGTGTCAGTTGAAAGCACTACGAAGTGACTGACTTTGAACAAGTACCTCTCTTAATGCGATAGTTCTAAGCTAGTTCGGACTAGTGCGATTCGCTGCAGGGTACAATTAAAAATTGCATATTTTAAGAGAAAACAAACTAGATATCAATTGCTTTGAGTAATATCAAACTAAATCATCGTAATCCTAGAATATTTTTCGAAAACGCGCTTATCTGGACATCAAAATTTATTAACTTGTAACATATAGGGCGTTTTCGAATGTAATTCTAAGGTAAGCTCTTCTTACAAACCGATTCTGGACTAGACGTTTTTCTAAAGCTTACTGAGATCATAGGCCTTTTCGAAACGGCAGCTGAAAAACTCAGCAGTAATATATATGAAATGCTTTATTAGTTTAAGGTGGTGCAATCTCAGCATGGTGGAGCTGTTAAGTCTACTATCAGACCAGATCTTCACGAGACTATAAATAGTGGAACATCCATGATAAAAGTAGTGACGCGCCAACATCTGTTAAATAAAAAAGTATTTATCTCCGAGGAGATCTGGACCCAGCTTTTCTTATAATTTGCTGCTGTGGCTCATTTTGAATTTTTTCCTACAAATAGGTCGAACGGCATCTGCCAAAGCAGACGAATTTTGAATGAGAAGTTTTTATGAAATCAACATGATCAAATGCCTATTTATCATTACGTGAAACAAAAAACACCTGAAAAAAATTCAGGTTTAACATTGTTTGGTGTTTTATATGAAAATATTATTAGTGCAGAAAATGTAGTAAAATAAAATAAAAATAAAAAAGTTAGGACGGGGCTGTCTTCGGGCTGTGCCGAAGGCTTTATACCTTTCATGAATACGTAGAATTTATATACGCATTATGCAATCTACTTTAAAGGTTTTGTCAGCAATACATTTAATTTTCTTGTACATACTTTATTATATTAAGGGCCGCTTTTTACCATCGCTTACTGAACGATCGGTTGTTTATGGGATAGGTATATACTATATACATATAGCTCCGATCAAATTGATTTTTTCAGGAATTTTCTATGATATATTAGAATAAATATCACCGAGTTTCACGTTTTATATTGGAAATCGATCGGTTGTATAGGGGGATATAACTATATATAGCTCCGATCAAGTGATTCATGATTTTATATTATCTTTTTCAAAGCTTCTACACTCAAAAGTATTGCAACTAAGGTATCCTCATACACAGTTTGAGAAAAAAAAGTTATTTCAAAAATTATTCAGTTTTTTTCGTCTCTTGTAAAATTCGTAAAGTGACTTAGCACATTTTCACATTAAGCTAACGATATACGATTCTAAATAAAAAAACACAAAATAAAGTAATATAAAATAAAATAAACCTGAATGAAAACCAAATTAAAAAAATTAAACAAAATAAAATAAAACCAAATAAAATAACACAGAATAAAATAAAAATATATAAATAAAAATAAAAATAAAATTAAACTAAAACAAATAAATCAAAAAAAATATATATATACTTAAATAAAATGACAACAATAAAGTAACATAATATAAAATAAACTTGAATAAAACGAAACAGAATAAAATAAAACCAAATTAAATAAATATCAAATAAAATTAACTAAAATATAATAAAACAAAATAACACAAAATAAAATAATATAAATAAAATTAAACTAAAACAAAATAAAGTAAAATGAAAATAAAACAAAATCAAATAAAATATACTTAAATAAAGTAATGATATAAATAAAGTAAACTTTAATAACACAAACTACAAATAAAATAAAATAAAACCAAATAAAATAAAATAAAAAACAACACAAAAAAATATAGGAAGTTTAAAAAATTAAATAAAAAAGAATTAAAATCATAAAATGAAAAATATTAAAGTCAGAGAGCGAAATAAAAGTTAAGGAAAGAAATGACAGGAAAGGAAAAATAAGGAAAGGAAGGAAAAGGAAGGAAAGGAAAGGAAAGGAAAGAAAAAGAAAGGAAAGGAAATGAAATGAAAGGAAAGAGAAATGAAGAAAGAAAGGAGAGATTATGGTGTATTACTGTTCTATGTGGTGTAATTAGTGCTCACTTGGAGAGTACTCTAGTCTACAAGACAAGTAGGCGCTACCGAAAGAACATCATCATTTACACAACAACAAATAGAACAACAAATTTAGAGTTTTTATAAATTTTACTTGTATTTGAAAGCTTTAAAGAATATTTCAATTGAATATAAATACACAAAAAATGTATGCAAAACTTACAATATAACAAACAAAAATTTGTGATTTCATTTTAAAATAGACATATCGCACACTAACTACAAGAGTCACAACTTGAAAAATTTAAATGTTAAGGAGAGAAGAAAAACGGTTTATGCGAAAATCGTCTGTAATGTCATACTGAAATCCAGTTTTACAAAGAAGATTACCTTCATTATAAAATGAATTGACGAAATTTTGTGTAAATATTTGTTTACGGACAAAATATATAGGCAATTTGAATTATGACTATTTCTAAGAAAACTAACTACTCGTACATTCACAATTACTTCATCAAAAAGGCACATTTCACAATAATACAAGCAACTTTACTCACTCTTTACGTAAAAAAAGACACAATTTTAATTAATGACACAACAAAGTTAAAAGTTTTTGCAACAAGATAGACAGAATTTAAAATATACACTTTATGCGTAAAAAAACTGTTCACTTGTTCTTAAGCAGATTGACACAACTAAAAATAGTACTCTTTAGTTGATAGAGCGCAAGCGATCCAATCAACACCAAAACTGGCATAACGGTAATTTTCCAGTTAAAGAAGAAAATAATGACAACGAAATTTACAGGGGCAGTTAGAGATGTGTACTGTGACTTGGTTTATGGAAAAAACAAACCGATTTTGAAAATTTTAAGTTGTGACTCTTTGTAGTTAGTGTGCGATATGTACATATTTATATGCGATACTATAGAAACTTAACATTTTTCTTCCTAAACGTAACTAGTAAATATTTTTATATAAACAATATAAAGTACAATTTGAATGACTATTGAAAAAAGAAAATGTTTATGCGCAAATTGTTTAATATGTTAACTTAATTGTTAGTTGAGGTTACATCACTCCTTCCCCATAAGTGCCTCTCTCCCTATTGATGATTGTATCGTGATCTCACTTTGCACGTAGCTTGGTACACAACACTCGTTCTAGCATTCTCCATTTGTGGTGTAAATTCTCTCAATTGTATATGTGCGGTAGTTCAAAAAGAAAGTCTTCATAACGAGCGATGTACTAGCAGCTGCTAGGCTTCTTCCAAAAGCTCGTTTGGCATTATCTGCGATCGCTGCTAAAGCGGTAACCAGGCAAAAAAATCGATGAATTTTAAATTTATGCTGAAATTTTCAATACTATCCGCATTATAAATATGAAATCTATGCTCGCATTGCAGAGAAATACGACCGATATCAGTATGTTACTTTCTTCGGTCTCTGTTAAAGGATATCTTTATACAGCATTCAGATGCAGATTATATTTTGAATGAAAACCTCAGTATTTTCACTTATAGATCAGCGCTATAATGAGACTCAAGCCGGTTGTACTGTTGACCGATTGCAGTATGTTCCGATTTGATGCTTCTTTATAGAATGAGGTATAATGCTATTAAAATCTGATTGTAGATGAACTCGTGATAGTTAACTTATATATATAAAGGCGTTGTGGTTATCTCTACTCCTGGCGAGTATATGATGCAGTTTCTTGATGCTCGCACATGCATTTTAGGCATTTTGTGAAGTCTAGCAATAACAAGTTGAAAATGGTTAAGTTGAACGTGTGAAACTCTTTAAATAAGTTTAGTATGATGCGATTATAGAGCACTGGATCTGCCTTAGAACTTTTGCCAAGGATATTATGGAATAGATTATCACAGCAACATTCCAACAAAGGCAAAGCAAGATCACAAACTTTAGTAAAAATATAGGTTTTACATGTAGAAGAAGATTTTCATAAGCATGCCAGCAGATCGCCCTCCGCAGTGTTTAGGCCAAGCGCTCCGGGTGTATTTCTGCCATGAAAGCTCTCATGAAAACTCGTCTGTCTTGCAGATGCCGTTCGCGTCGGCATAAAACATGTAGGTCCCGTCCGGCCATTTGTAGGGAAAATCAAGAGAGCACGACGCAAATTGGAAGAGATGCTCGCCTTAGATCTCTTCGGAGTTTATCGCGCCTTACATTTATTTATTTTTTTATTAACATCCAACAATTTTATATTTGTATTCAAAATGGCAGTCATGTCTTCTTACTCCTGCAGCATTCTTCTTACTCCTCCAATGTCCCTAGTTGGGTACCTTTAAATATTATAAGAACCGATAGCTGATCGGTTATTGAAAATACCCAACAAAAGGTTTTCAATCAAAAACACATATGTTTTTTTATACATTTCATGTACCAGCCACGTCCGTTTGTCCATGCGTCTATATGTCTGTTAGAACTAGTTTAGTGAGCGAGTGTCACTCATTAATCATTTGAAGGAACTGACCGGATCGCACCATCATACATCTCCCATATAATCGAGTCTTCCACATTCTAACAGGGAATATCTTGGAAATTCTACCAAAGGCCCAAGGAAAAAATCATCAAGATCGGTCTATATATACATTGTTTATTCCATACATACCGATTATTCAGATGAAAGGTTTTGCGAAATATTCGTTCTATTTTAACAGGTAGAATTCGGAAATTTCACCAGATGCTTTGTAATTTATATAGAGATATGCGGCATACATTGTTGCATGATAAAAGGTCAGGATCGGTCTATACATATATTTCTACAACAGATTGTTTCAGTAACAGTTGCCTCTGTAACTCTTTTAGCAGCTACCAAGCTTGACATTGTTACTAAATGCTTACATTTCATAGAAAGAAAACTTCGGTATATGTAATTTAAATCCCATGCAACTCATTGTTCAAATTTTAAAAATTTATAAACTTTCCATCAGATATTGTTCAGCTTCATTCATGAGCTTGTGTCTTCAGCACTAGCCAAGCACAGTTCCATCCTTATTTGTGTGTTTTTTGGTTCTATGTATGTTCTTTTGTTTCTGTTTTTCGTCGTTGTTGCATGTAGTCTAATTTTTTTGGTTTGTGCTGCTGTTATTGTTAACGTGTTGTTTTAATTTATTGATTCTAGACATTTTTGGTGTAATTTCTGCTGTGTTTGTTCTTTTTGTTGGCGCAGCTCTTGTTGTGTATTTTTAGTTTTGTGTGTTGTGCTTTTAGTTCTTGTTTGGTTGTTTGTCGCTGCGTTGCTCATGTGCAATGAGTTTTTTGTTGTTAGCACTACTTGAATTGTAGGTGTTGTCTTGTTGCTTTCACATATTGTTTTTCCAGATATTTCGCTGTTGTTTTGGTGTGTTTTGGTGTTGATATTTTCGTTTTAATTGTTGTTTGTTGTTTGCTGTTGTTTTTGTTGTCGTTGTTATAATTGTTGCTTTATTGATGTATTTATTATAGTTGTTGTGTTAGTGTTGTTTCTGACGTTAGAAAAATACCATGCTTATAGATCTTCCAGCGTGGTCATGGGCTAACAACTTTATCGCGAGTAAGTTTCAAATTGATCCGAAGTCATGGCTACGACTTTGCTTAGTAACTTAAAGCTCCATTTTTTGCAACATTTAAAGAGCACTCCTTCATGTTCACTAAACTTACGTTTCTCACTTAAAAGTCATGTAGCGGCGCAAAATACATCAATAAAGGTTCCTATCAACCAATCACAAAAATTGTGTGCCTAAATGTATGCAGCATTTACAAGCGCTGGTCCCTTAGTGCTCCAGTACTCCTAGAACTAACTTAACAGTGCTGGAAGACATATTTGTCCCAGGATCTTTCAAAAGAAGTTAAAGAATAAAGAAGTTTTCAATTTCGATAACGCATAAATAGGTATTCCTAGTACTCAGTATCAATTTATCAACGTTAGCTGAAAAGTATCAGAAAATATTAATTGCATACATTTAGGAGCTGTGTTGGCCTTTTATTTTTATAGTTTTTAGACGGCCGCCGTGATATGGTAGCGCGTTGCGCCTATCACACTGAAGGTCCTGGATTTAAGTCTTAGGGAAAATCAACATAAAATTTAGGAAAAAAGCTTCTTCAAATACAGAAAAGATTTTCTAAGCGGTGTCGCACCTCAGCTGTGGTTTAGAAAACACTCCGTGTCTATTTCTCGCCTTACAGCTGCCGTTCGGAGTCGGCATAAAACATGTAGGTCCAGTGAAGCCAATTTGTAGGGAAAACTAAAGGGAGCATGATGCAGATTGGAAGAGAAGTTCGGTCTTTAATCCCCCGACGGTAAATTGCGCCAAATATTTATTTTTTATGGATTCGCTATTTAAAATACGGCTATCTTTTACAATTGCTGCCTATTTGACTGCCCGATTCTGAAACTTGCTCCACAAGAAATCATTTAATACAGTATACAATGGATTAAGGCAGAAATATGTTAGTTAAACGTTTTGTTGAAACAATATTTAGATGAAGTAATAATAATACTAAAAGCTACAAGTAATTAGGTAGGTCCTAGGTACTAGTCATCACACTCCTCATCAATCTAGGTCGTTGATCAGACATCAAATTAAAAGAGTTGGGCGCGTGAAATTTCTAAAAATGTGGACGTAGCATAACCTGATTAAGGTTCAGTTAGTCTTATATATGACTATCAATAGATAGTCTCATTCTACTTAGTTCATTTAGTGACTCATTATTACAATGACTCTTTCCTGACAATTGTTACAATCTAAGTCCCCAATACATAATCCTTCGAAAGACTTTACTCGACTCTGCGCCACGCATGCTTGTCCCTCCTCTAACTCCAAAACATTTTGATGTCACTTCTACAGGACTGTATGTAATATTTGTTCCAAATATGAGCCAATGTCCATATGTATTCATTATGTGTTCCAAATCGGACCAAAATACATTTTTTGAATATCTCGATCCTTGCGCCACCTAGCGCCGATCATAGGTCGCTATCTTATTATGTGTTTCCAAATATGAGCAAATCGGACCACAAATACGATTTTTGTGAATATTTCGATCTTGCGCCACCTAGCGGCGATTTTTTTATTATAATTGCATTGTCTCGGGTTTCTGAACTATATTTTAAGTTTCAAGCTTGTAGCTTATCCGGAAAGTTACTTAAATTTCAATTACAAAATTCGTGCCAGCCAGCCAACCAGCCAACCTACAATAAATAAAACATCTTTTTTCTGTTAAGTTTCACGAGCCCTCACTTACAACTAATACAGCCGAGAATTTCAAACGAGATCAATGTCCCTTTTAGTGCATTACATCTTGGCACCGAAAGTTGCAGCAACCAAGTTCAAACATATTTCCAAAATTGCATACCGTTAGGCGTTCGCAGTATTTAATATTAAAAATCACACAATGGCTACTGCAGCAATCCAGATACTACTTTCATCCAATTTTTTGTAGGCTCTTCCTTTTTATATGTATGCGAAATAAAAACTTACAATCTCAGCAAAATTCGAACAGTTTTCATATGCTACGATGTAATTTTGATTTCAACACGTGACACGTCATAAAACGTGACCGCAGTGAAATCTACAAACAGCCAACCACAGCAGCCAAATACAACGTTGGTAAGACAATTTCAATTGTTTTGCCATGGCAGCATTGAAACATGCCTAAAAGTAAGTGTTGCGAAGTTTGAGGTATAGCTTAAGGCGCAAAACTATTTCGAGCGCGAGTTGTGTGTAAACAAAGCCAACCAAATTGTGTCATGCAGAATAATGCAATTTCCAAAACGTTAACCATGCAACAGACTAACTAAAATTTCATACAAAGATAACAGCCGTTCCATACTACTTGCTATATTACACGCCTAAAATACGGCAAATCAAATAAAAACTTCTAAGCTTAAGTTACGCTTCGACTGTATGCATAACAACAATGCATCAATGTCTGCTAACGCGCATATACATAAAGAGAAACACCTTTTCCCCTCTCTTTCGCACACTTTATTTAACTCCTACTGTGTCTGTTTGTTTAGACTTTTCCCCGAAAACGTTACGAGGACTTCTATCCTTGCTCTTACAACTTTTACATTTAGATATTGCGTTTGTTTTTGGTTTTTTCTTTACTGATTATTCTAACAGTCTGTCTGTCTACGACTGCTTACACAACAATCTTGCCAACACGTAATTTTACAAAATTCTATTAGCTTTTCAACAACATGTTTGCATAATTTTTGGCTGTGATGATAGCAATAGCGAGAGTGCAGAAGGGTAAACGCACATTGTCGAATAGTGAAGAAATGTTTTATTGACACAACTCAAGCCAAATGAAGTTTGTATCTATAAGTTTTACGACAAATATTAATTAAGTGCTCAAACAAAGCAATAATGAATGCAGCCGCCTAATGGAATGCAACAGCTACGGATATGTGTGCAAAAGTTCAGATGCGTCGAAAGCAAATTGTTGTTGTGTTGGGAATATGGAAATCAGGTGCATTCCATCACTCATTACTTATTTTTAGCTCCAGCTCCTTCCCCTCATTACTCACACTGTTTTGCACGCAAAATTAGTACCTCAGTTTATCACATCGCTTCTACAATTACGACCACCTCTCAAGTTGCATTTTTTATGCCTCCTCTTTGAATCAAATTATTTTTATGTGAAATTACTAAAAGTAGGTACTTGGTGTGGCAAGTTTTTGTAGCGCACGTCGCACCCATAGCTCTTTAATGTAATTTTTCTCTTTTTATTACCCTTTATCACGTGAATCATAAAATATTTCACATTAAAGGTCAGCTGCCGTCGTTATGATAAGAGAAACGATGACATTTGGAGGCACTTAAACGGCAAAAGGTAAATGAGTAGCTGCAACAAGTTTCAGGGGGACAAATATTTAAGAAAATATATTGAAAAGCTTTAAGCTTAAAATGATTTACTTCGATATTATTTTTTTATTAGTTGTCCCTTTTTTCAAAAAAGTATTTAAGCTCATAAACAACATTAAATATTATAAAATGATTTATGCGACTGCAAACAATTTTTCCAATACCGAGAAAGAAAGAGAAGAAGATAAAGGAAGTCAAAAGCTTTTACGTACCACAGGAGAAACGAGAGGAAGATAGGTGGAGGCGATGAGACAGAAATAATCATCAGAAGTTAGAAAGAGAGATGAAATTGAGAGTATGTTTACTAACTTCTTAAAATATACTTGATAACGAGAGTAAAGAAGGAAGAAGATTATTATTACTATTACTAAGTCTGGCAGCACTGCGAAGGAAGAAGATAGCTGTAGGGTAACCCATGGGATAGAAAAGACACCTAGATCAAGTTTACCAACGCCGTTATACCTATAGAGATGAGGAAAGTGAAAAAAGTGCAGGGAAACAAATAGGGAGCTTCTGGTTTCTGTGCTATATGGAACCAATTGCTTCTGTTTTTAGTAGGGTTAGTCGGTGCTTCGTTAAAAGTATTTAGTTCGGTTGATAAACCTGCTGATATCTTTTACGGAATACTTAGCAACTTCCTGAAGGTCCGACAGCGTATACCTGCACATAGTTAGAAACCTAGCGTTTGTCAAGAGCTGGGGTAGTGCGCGCTTTTTTCTTTTTTGCTGCCCTCTACGCCACAGCTCCTGTAAATCTGTTAAAGAGATCACTATTCACTTGGCATGTAGGTCAAACGACCAGTGTCCCCGAGATTGTGGGAGTTATGTATCTTAAATATTTATTTTCTTGACCTATTTAGTAGAGAAAACTGGTCTCCTTCTATAATTATTCGATCACGTTTATAGGTGTGCGACAATTACCCGTTGAAGACCACTAACTCCTTAAATCTGTATTTCGACCACCCCGCAGCATCTAGCAGTGCCCCTGCCATTGTGAATGCATATGCTTTTTCCTAGCCGTCAAAGTTCCTGTGACTTCATGGTTGCAAAGTTTGCCTTAGACGCTGACAACCTTAAACGAAGAGAGTTAAGCCCAATGAGAGCTGTATGACTGTCTAAGAAGATGACTACCTCGCACCCACTCCCAAAGTTCTCCGACAACAGCGTAAAGGCCCTCTCTACACCCAAAAATTTTCGTTTGGAAATTACTATATGATTCGCAAAGACGGACTTACAGAAGGCACCAGGTCGCAGGACACAGTCCAAACTTAGCGTTGTGCCATCGTAAGCATTTCAAGAATGCTACTTTGATATCATCTTTCATCTGCATCGCCATACACGTACTTCCGGCTTTTGAACCGGTTAATTCTGTACACATATTTTCTAAAGAACGCGTATCCTAATAGCATTTGGGCACCGTAGTCGTTTACCTCACCAAAGCTTCCAGTGTTCCATGCCTTAACATCTGCGATTAGTACCGCTGGTCATCTACTTCATCTTCTCAGCTTTCAGCCGATCTTGAGTCATCCTTTTCTTTATACTTTCTTAGCTAACTACTTATGCGCTCTCGATCCGTGTAACTGTTTGCGTCATATTTTCTTCTTTCCAGGGCTAATCAATCGAGATTTTTGCGGCTGATCCTGATACTTTACAGAGCTGGTGTTTATTTTCTGCAGCTGATTGTTATTTCTCTATGTTCTGACCTGAAACAAATGCAATGTCGTCTGCATAACGGACTAAAAATGAATCATCTGGCATTTCAGTATTGAAAACTTCTTCCTAACTAACTTGAAATTTAGTCGCCTCTTACGACCGGTATGCCTTTCGGGGGATATTCTCAGCTCCTTCCTTAACCAACTGGAAAAATTTATAGTATTTTTTATGATCCGTATGCATTACTTTTTTTGTTATTTCTAAGTTGCAACAGTAGAATCCATTTCACCCGATACTGCTGAGGAATTTCAAGCTTATATGTATATCGATTTAACAAATATAAATTTCTGTGAAAAAATGTTCACAAGATCTAACAATGCGCACAGCAACAAACACTTGACGCACATTCCTCAACCAACATGATAAGCACCAGTTAACTCACAAATTCATAATAAAAGGAACTATAAAAAAATTCATAAAAAATTCTCACTATCTTTGTTATGCATTCATTCAAGAGTAAAAACTCATTTTATTGCATTCGCATATTTTTTTTATCATTTTTTTCAACAAATTTGATTATGATCATTTTCTTTGCATAATACCTATTAGCCCATTGCTGCTCCGTATAATGCAATCCAATGCCAGTATGTGGATGTGTGTGTGGGTGAAAAGAAAAAAAACTCATCTGTACTACTTGCTTCCTCTTTGCCAACCCAATATGCTTGCCAATCGGCAATTGACTTTCATGCTTTTGTTGTTCTTGTTGTATTTTTGCGGCCGCCGTGGTGTGATGGTAGCATGCTCTGCCTACTATACCGAAGATTCTCGGTTCACGTCCCGAGCAAAGCAACATCAAAGTTTTAGAAACAGGTTTTTTTTTCTAAACAGGGTCGCTCTCGGCAGAGTTTGGCAAGCACTCCTCGAGTGTATTACTACCATGAAAGATTGTCTGTGAAAACTTATCTACCTTGCAGATGCCGTTCGGAATCGGCATTAAACACGTAGGTCCCGTCCCGCCAATTTGTTGGAAAGACTAAAGGAGCACGACGCACATTGGCAGAGAAGCTCGGCCTAAATTCTCTTCGGAGGCTGTCGCGCCTTACATTTATTAAATTTTTTTTTAGATACACCTCGTCACAGTTGTTGCTTCTACATTCCATGCACACGCGTACTTATAGTATTTTGCGACGTTTTGCGCCTGAATGCATGCAATGAAAATATTCAATGCACTTACACATACTATCAAAGACTACTCTTTTGCAATTTCCATTCAGGCACTCATTCGTCTTACACTACAGAGTACCACAATTCAACTGACATACATATAATGACATATATTCAGCAACCCAGTCGAGAGTGCTGTAGTCGGTGTGATCCATAAAGTATTTTAGGTTGAGTTATCTGCGTTGACTTTAACATACTTAGGTCAAAGCTGCTTTAGGTAAGCTAAATTGATAACTTTCCCAAGAACGTTCAGTTGCTTGTGTGGTCCTTCTCTTTAACTCTTTGCCGTAACATATTTTCCAAGGACAAGCACCATTGGGTTCGGCAGTAGTTCGGCAGAAGCTTCACCTAGCTGGTAACAAGAAGGGCATTTAAAATCGTTGTCCACCAGGTCTTTTCAGCGGAGTGGGGCCGCCCTCTTCCTCTGCTTCCATGGGGGGTAAAGCTCGTACAGCTCATCATTAAATCTTCTTCGGTACTCGCAATCGCAATCGCCAACGCGTAGAGGCCCGTAAATCTTTCGAAGAACTTTTTGCTCTGACCAGAGCCGCTTAATCTGATGTTGTCATGATCCATGCTTTTGCAGCTTAAAGCAGGACGGGTACGATTAGTGACTTGTAGAGCATGATTTTCGTTTCGAGCATTTATTGCCAAGAGTGATTCTTCGCTGGATTTCAGAGCTGATTTTGTTGTTCGTGGTGTAGCTCTTTTAGACCAAAGTCATCCCACCCTCAGACCCTCCTTCCGTTTGGAAATTCGGGGTTTCCGCAGCCTCGACAGCTAATCTATTACCACATTAGTATTAGCTGGACAGATGATTGCCTTTTACGAGGCATACCTTTCGAGGAGCTACTCATATCTACTTATAAACCCATTGACCAGCTGCTTGCATGCTACGCTTTCCGATATGGTCGCCGAACTTAAAACAAACGCACTGGAAGAAGCTGCGACCTGTCACAATACCACACTCAGAATAACTACGGTATCTGTTCTTTTGTCGTCAGAAAATCATCTACAGCAGAGGAAAGCAGATTTTCCAACGAGATGGGAGTGACTCTGGTACAAACTTCAATCTGCATACTGTAATAGGTTAAACTCTTACTTATCTGGAATAAAATCCGATGTAGGCTATGCATGTCCTGCATGTAAATATTCTCTTTCGACATCAGCCATCTTTTCAATTGCATGTGGAGCCAACGCCTCTGATCCCCATGTGTCTCTGGTTCATCCCTATTGAAAATGCAAGCTTCCGAGGGCTTCCATTAGAGGATATCGATGACAATTTGTTAAAGACCGCACCTATTGGATGGGCGAAGCACTGTTACAAGAAGAGGAAGGCAGTTTTCAATTGAGTCTACTTTTCCGCTGTGCGTGCTTTTGTCGAGACGCAGGCGACTCTCAGCAGAATTACAGTACTTGGCGAATATAAAAACATTTCCCTCCTAGAAACAACCTTAATACGTCAGTGATGTAAACTAAGTCCACACTAATCATTCCACTACGGTTGGCATGTTTTTCCTGTCGGAACAATTTGCTATAGTACGATAATTAGAAAGAGTTGTATTATGCACTGATATCCTGATAATTTTTACTACGAATGCTTTCGACGTATAGTCGTTGTAAACCGTGCTTGAGCGTACTAAACCCGGTTTCCATGTCTTATATAAAAAAGGGCCCTTGCTGAAAGCGGAACGAGCTGATCGTGATCGCCAAATCTTAACTATTCGGACATTTCTTGGCTGGCCAAGACATCTTATGGGTAATATTACAACATTCAGAGAAACAGATGATTTTTCGTTAACTAGTTTATAGACATCGCGTTCGCGCTGAAGTATCCCCAAACCTTAGTTTGTATATGCACTCCGAGGATTGGATATCTGTACCAATAAATATGTTTGGGTTGATCGCGATCGACAAGTCCGCCAAACATTTTTGTGGCTGTCAAAGTGACGTTACCAGATATAGCATTACAGTGGGTTCGGATAGGATAAAGGCAAAAATATCGCACAGCAACTCGATTTTTAAAAAGTTAACAGAGTTGTTGCCGGTTGCAGGTGTGCCGTGACTTCGACATGAAAAACAATATCTCTTTACTCATTCTCGAGTCGGTTATGGAAGTTTCTCAGTGATATTAGCTCTTCGCTGTGTAAGTAGTTTGATAAACTTCCAGGAGTTGCAATAAAGCGTAGTATATTCACAAATATTCGATTCACTCGAATATTAGCAACGAACTGACTGATGATGTAGGCTGAATGGGGAGCAGACTACAAATTCCTGCGAGGGCATGTTCACTAATTCAACCCAAGTTACTATCTCCCTACTCCAGAAGGGCTTACTCTCAAGCGTATGTAAGTATAAAGTGCATACATTTTGGGGTCCTTATCAAAGGCATAATCGTATTTCTGACTAACGGCAGGTTTTCCCTCAGCAACAGGAAATATCTGTCAATGTTTACAAGAACAACCTCCAACCCAAACAACCATAACTTGTATACTCCTACCGCGGACTCCACTAGGTCAACACTTTTTATAGGGTAATGGTGAAATTTTCAACTCATTCAGCTGAAAACATGCGAAGTTCCTAAAAAGTACTAAAATAAATAAGTACTTGGCGCAGTTTACCTCCGAGAAGATTTACGCCGAGCTTCTCTCCGCTTGCGTCGTGCTCCGTTTAATTTTTCTTACAAATTTGCGGACGGGATCTACATGTTTTATGCCGACTCCGAACGGCAGCTGCCAGAACAGATGCATTTTACTGAGAAGCTTTTTATGGCACAAATACACTTGGAGGTTTGTCAAACCATTGTAGACAGGCGACCCCGCTTAGAAAAAATGTTTTCTTATTAAAAAGACGCGTATTACTAAAATTGTGAAGAACCTTCCGTTTGGTAGAAAGAACACGCTACCATCACGCCGCGGCGACTGATAAGTATCGAGGGATAAATTGTCCGTGGGATGATCGCCCCTGGGATTTATTGTCCGTGGGATGAATTGTCCGTGGTATGAGTTGCCCGTGGGATGAGTTTTTGCGTCGAATGAATTGTCCAAATACTGCTTTGGTATATTTGTTTCATTGTTTTCTGTCCAATAGCCCAAAACTTACTTATTTTTCGATGTGTATTGGAACGATTGTCCGTCCTCCCTTGTCAAATTTGGTTTCGAGACAAACCGGTTTCGGTTTCGTTGTGCCACCATCAGTGCCAATTTTCGTCCTGATCTGTTGTTGTCGTTTGTCTCGTATTTATATGGAAAAACTTCCATTCATTGTTCTATTTTCCACAGGTTTTTGCCTTATGAACCAAGCTTAAACTTTTTCGAGTCCGCCTTTGTGTATTTGTTTGTTAGAGCCCAAGCAAGTCGGGGTCACTCATCAGTTGAAATTCAGCCAACTAATGATTTATCTATTTACTGGTTTGCCTACACAGAATATACACTCGTACGAAATCGCTTCAATGCGGTTCATGCTTTTGTCGAGGCACTTTTTGGTTGTTCACATAGCTTGTAAGCGGAAATCCTCCGACTAATGCTTTTGTCGTGCGAGGTAAAAATTAAACAATTTACTTTGTCTTTTAGAATCATAAATATGAAAACAACCGATGACGAAATCCAACAACATACAAAAGCATACATTTTGCTCTCGATTTAACTGATTGTTGGATTTTGGAACAGTACTGACTGCAAAGTATTCAGTTTAAAATGGCTTTGAGTGCAACGAACTTCGCCATGACCTATGTAGATGACATTACACTGCACACTTGGGAATCTCTTGCACTCGCATTGCACTTTCCCAACGGGCAGTAGACACTCTTGACAGGCAGACAAACTTCAAAATGCAATTGCATAGTATAGAGTAAATAGAGTACAAAAAGACAAAGGTTTTGTAGTAGAGAGATTGAAAAAGGTGCCTTTAGCAGAATGATATAAAAGTGAAATGTAACGAGAAGCAATGAAATGTGCACTTCCCACTTCACCACACGTACACACAGATACACACACAAACACATGGCATACTAAAACTGAGAGTGACGCAGCACGGCAAGTGAATGAGATTTATTGGATCTACATGCTTCAATGCTCATAGTTAAATAGGGAGAAAGAATTGAAAAAATTTTTAGAAAAAAAGCGCGGGTGTGACAGCTGTACGCAGTGTTAGCTGTGTGCGGTATGTGTGAGCCCATAAGTAGCAGTGCAAAATTAAAAGTTGGCCTCAAGTGGTGCTAAAACTGACGCTATTGAGCACCTTTTTGCAATGCTGCGGGGCGTTGGCTATGTGTAAATGTGTTTTGTTTGATTTAGAAGAGGAAGATGAAAAGGAGCCACCGAGTCATTCTACAGCAGTATCTTAATATAATCTGCACGCTGCTATTATTAGTCTTTTTCCATGCTACAAATATAGCCCTCTTCTTATCACTTCAGTTCACTTGGAAATTTCGCGATAAACTTCAAAATAAATGGAGATTTTTTCAAATTTTGAAATAACTTATTTCCTTTTAAACCCAATAAAACATGCAAAATATTTACTAAACTTGCTTGCAAAAAAGGAAGTCAATGAATATTTCAAACAAAAAAGTGCATAAACTCTTACTTAGAGGAGAGACTATCATATTTACATTATGTTCACATAAAAGGGGTCACTAGGCAGATTTCTATGGTATATACAAATCGTTAAGGACCAGCAAGCAAATGCTCGCTGCCTAAAAAGAGTCCATGTTTTTGTTGTAGCAATGTTTCGCTGCTTTCAATAGGCACGCCCACTCAGATTTGTGATCAAACCGCTATCCGAAGTTAAAGGAAGCGAGTTGTTTCAACCGAATTGGATCATTACGAAGTTGTAGTTAAACGCATTAGGTGCACATTCGAATTGCAAAGATGTTTCGTATCATTGGGCTAGACCTCATGCAGCACATACATCATGTATCCCAAGGTTGATTCTGGATGCGTGGGAGTTAAAGCAGTTACAATATCCTGATTGAAGTTGTAGCAGAAGGACACGAGTCCTCTATCGAAAGTATTCCTGCTTCCTTTAAAAATCGTGGGAGAACTGGATTTGATAAGAGAGTTTATCGAACTTAGTATTCAAAGGAAGCAGCTGACTCTGAGTGAATGCTGTTCTTCTTTCGAATCAAATAACTCAGTTATGAGGGACAAGTTGTCTCCTAGGTGCCTTGGTAAGTGACAAATCAGTTGGAACTATGTGTTCGACATTTAGTTTACCACTTCAACATTGAGAGTTATCCTCTTGTATTAAAAATAATAAATAAATGTAAGGCGCGATAACCTCCGAAGAGATCTAAGGCCGAGCTTCTCTTCCAATTTGCGTCGTGCTCCTCTTGATTTTCCCTACAAATTGGCCGGACGGGACCTACATGTTTTATGCCGACTCCGAACGGCATCTGCAAGGCAGATAGTTTTCACTGAGAGCTTTTCATGGCAGAAATACACCCGGAGCGCTTGCCAAACACTGCCGAGGGGCGACCCCGCTTAGAAAAATTTTCTTCTAATTGAAAAACCTTATTTCTAAAATTTTATGTTGCTTTGCCCGGGGTGCGAACCCAGGGCATACGGTGTGATAGGCGGAGCACGCTACCATCACACCACGGTGGCCCTCTTGTATTGGGGTAAAGTAAATTTGCGAACCGAATCGCACTTTCCATGACGAGCGGTTCTATGGACTGGAGTCCCTCGGCCTCGTTTTCCCAATCAAGTGTCATCATTACAATGTAATGTTTGGGATAGCGGGACTGCTCCTCACTCTCTTATTCCGAGAAGATGTCGGTCCTAGCTGCAGGCTCTGGGTCTTGTAATGCTGCACAACAAAAAAGCATATGCAGGGTGTCCTGTGCAAAGCATGCTCGCACTGAATGAGATGTTCAGAGCAAACCCTACGTACCTTTCAATTTCTTCCGTCCCTCTCATGTCTCTCTCCAGCAGTGATGCGAAGCAAAATCCACCACTCTTGTTGTTGCTCGCGCACAACAGCTATAAGCAGCTCCCCATACCTACAAACTCTGCGGTTTGACAATACCGAGAACGATTTCCTATCCCCATCTCCCCCTCCATTCCTGGCATAAGCGCTAATATAAGACACTATGACCAGCTCCTAGTTTCTCAATCATGATACTGGTTTGCTTCACAGAATATACACTCGTGCGAAATCGCTTCAATGCGGTTCATGCTTTTGTCGAGGCACTTTTTTGGTTGTTCATAGCTTGTAAGCGGAAATCCTCCGACTAATGCTTTTGTCGTGCCGAGGTAAAAATTAAACAATTTACTTTGTCTTTTAGAATCATAAATTGAAAACAACCGATGACGAAATCCACAACATACAAAGCAATTAAAGTTACATTATTTTGCAAATTTTAGAATAAAGACAATCAACGCTAGAAAAAGTTGAGTCAGTAATTTTTGATCAAAAAAGCACCCCTCATACTGCTAGTTAATAAATTCTCTTCTTAAATTTTCCGCGCCCCTACTTCTCTTCGCACTTTTTCCAATTCTAACCTCAATTTTTTCTTTAACATACAATTTCTTGTATGCTGCGGTAAAAATGATAAATTACAGTGAGGCAAGCATTAGATGTTCAGCTTGAAGTCAGTGGAAAGTAAAGTTTTGTGCTGCGCATTTAGAAATTTATGCGGCAAGACTTTTTGATATGCTAACTATGGAGATAAAGAAGATGTACATATGTATGTATATAGTCATGCTTAAAAGAGTATACTATATTTTGGTGCACTTATATATGTTTGCGAAAAGAGTAGCCCAGTAGGACAGCAAAGGTGTAGTAGGAAAATGAGCTGAGTTTATGATTGAAATTTCAGAGATAAAGATTCTTATCTTTATATATAAAAATCACGTGTCACATTGTTTGTCCGCGATGGACTCCTAAACTACTGAACCGATTTTGAATTTGTTTTGCACCCCGCGTGTAGTTTGATCTAATTTGAAATATAGGATAACCCCGAAGAAGAGATGCGTCGGTCAATTTTGTTCAAACGTGGACCCGGGGAACCCTAGAATGTGTTTTATAGAATATGGATAACAAATGAAAGCTGTTTGATGAGTGCTTTAGTACAGAGTAATACATTATACCGCTGGGTGACTAGGGTCTCGAAATATAGTGCCAAAACGTGACCCGGATACCTCTAGAATGTGTGGGTAGTCCCATCAACCTGACAAAACTGATAAATATGCATGCGAAGCCGAAATAGAGCCATGAATTAATAGTCACCCACATACCTATGTACACATGTCCTATTCGATTTGCCTGAAATTTGGTATATAAATTTGCCTATATTAGTATTTACGATCCTTTTTTCCGAGAAGTAGACCAGAGATGGACTGGGACTGCGATTAGGACTGGGACTGGGACTGAGACTCGGAGCGGAACTGGGACTGGAACAAAAGGATACACTGAGATATATATAGATGAGACGAAGATGGAGATAGATGAAGCGAAAAAGACGGAGAGAGAGTAATAAAAGGATTAGGAAAAGTGAAGAGGGAGAGGGCAGAGTTAGACGAAAAGCTTTTTAAAATGTATGCAGATAGAACAAATTTATGGGCAGAACAACGTCTGCCGGATCTGCTAGTTATTATATATGTATGTTGATGGACTCTGTAAATAAAATAAGTAGTTAGCGCCATTTACCTCTGACGAGATTTAGACTGAGCTTCTCTTTCAATATTCACTGAGAAGCTTCATGGCAGAAATACGCTCGGATGTTTGCAAATCACTTCAAACATTTTCTAAATTAAACTGCCTGACAAGTTTAACCCCAGACCCTCGGCGTGTAAGGCCGGAGCACGCTA
>JARSSU010002478.1:0-11626 GCA_029619165.1 Eurosta solidaginis
GAATTGTTGCCACAGTAACATCAACTCAGTCTATGCATCAAGTGTTGGAAATATAGCAGACTGGTCTAACTTACTTAACTTTTTCTGTAAATTTTGAATTTTATCTAAGACTTTGTACTTTTTGATTGTATTTTCTTAATTTTCTATAAACTCTTCACATGTAATTATAACATTTTGGTATGCAGCTACTTAAACAAAAATATAACAAGTAAGGAAGGTTAAGATCGGGTGTACCGAACATTACATACTCAGTTGAGAGCTATGGTGACAACATAAGGGAAAATAACCATGCAGGAAAATGAACGAGGGAAACCCTGAATATGTTTATATGATATGTGTATCAAATGAAAGGCACTAATGAGTATTTTATGAGGGAGTGGGCCATAGTTCTATAGGTGGACGCCATTTAGGGATATAGCCATAAAGGTGGATCAGGGTTGACTCTAGAATGCGTTTTGTACGATATGGGTATCAAATGAAAGGTGTTAATGAGTATTTTAAAAGGGAGTAATCCTTAGTTCCATAGGTGGACGCCGTTTCGAGATATTGCCACAAAGGTGGACCAGGGGTGACCCTAGAATTTGTTTGTACAATATGGGCATCCAAAGGATGGTGTTAATGAGTAGTTTAAAAGGGAGTGGGCCTTAGTTCTATAGGTGGATGCCGCTTCGAAATATCGCCATAAAGGTGGACCAGGGGTGACTGTAGAATGTGTTTGTACGATATGGGTATCAAATTAAAGGTATTAATGAGGGTTTTAAAAGGGAGTGGTGGTTGTTGTATAGGTGGTCGCCTTTTCGAGATATCGCCATAAAGGTGAACCAGGGGTGACTCTAGAATGCGTTTGTACGATATGGGTATCAAATGAAAGGTGTTAATGAGTATTCTAAAAGGGAGTAATCATTAGTTCCATAGGTGGACGCCGTTTCGAGATATCGCCATAAAGGTGGGCCAGGGGTGACCCTAGAATTTGTTTGTAACATCAATAGGAGAGAAGAAGACGGCGGGAAAACACAAGTCCGCCGGAGTGTCTGCTTCCATTCAGCGAAGCAATTTTCTGGCGACCAAGGCGAGTTGATTCGGCTTTCGTCATATGCCAAAATCTAAGCCTTCTTAAAAAATCCTTGCGCAATTTCTGGATGGCTGCATCAAATATACTAAGAGGTCTTCCATTGCTTATGATATACTTTTCGACTCAAATTAAAGAATATTGTAATAGATTGTACATATTTTAGCAGAAAGTTGTACAAATAATTGTTCTTTCTTAAAATCATCAATTTCTTTTTGTTTTTATCGGCCTATTGATAAATGATTCAAGGTTTGATTCGAGCTCAAGGCCAGAACAATATTTTTTCTAATGATAATTATTGTTATTTTTTAATTTTTTCGAAGGATGATAAGCCTTCATCAGTACGCTTTAGGCACGCTGCGCTAACCAAATAAGCTATACAGCGGTGGTTTGTTTGACTGGCAAATTGCCACTTCTATTCCTTTTTACAAACTATATTTAGTCAGTGTTGCGTCATCTGTTGCAAATCACTGATTATGTTGGATTTGTTTATTGTAATTACTTTGTTTGACATTCCCAAGTGCTCTGGTTTATGATCTTTTTTTTTGTTTTTATCGGCCTATTGATAAATGATTCAAGGTTCGATTCGAGCTCAAGGCCAGAACAATAATTTTTTTCCTAATGATAATTATTTTTATTTTTTAATTTTTCTAAATTTGAAAAATTGTATTTTTGTTTTTGGCATAGTAAGTAGACAATTTTTCAGGCAACCTGCCATAGCTGCGCAGATAGATCCATTTCGAAGGGTGCTAAGCCTTCATCATCAGTACGTTTTAGGCACGCTGCGCTAACCATTTAGCTATACAGCGGTGGTTTGTTTGACTGGCAAATTGCTATTTCTATTCCTCTTTACCAACTATATTTATTCAGTGTTGCGCCATCTGTTGCAAATCACTGATAATGCTGGATTTGTTTATTGTCAATTACCTTCTTTGACATTCCCAAGTGCTCATGGTTTATTAAGAATTGATTTTGTTTTTATCGACCTATTGATAAATGATTCAAGGTTCGATTGGAGCTCAAGGCCAGAATAATAACTTTTTTCCTAATGATAATTATTGTAATTTTTTAATTTTTCTGAATTTGAAAAATTGTATTTTTGGTTTTTGGAATTGTCATTTATACTTAACATAACATAACCATAAAGGGCTAATTAGACTTCCTTAAGGGCCAATTAATGGTGCTTATAACCATTGTGAATGATGACTAAGTGTGATATCTTCTGCATAAACGTCAAAATTCCAAAGTTATTGGATCACCTGATTTGTATTTGACTATCGCTGTCTCATTCTGTCTCTCTTTCTATCACCCGCTGAAGATAGGCGCCGCCATATTGAACAGCCTGTCAAAACGCTGAAAAGTAGCCATATTAAACAGCCTGTCAGGCAGTTGACAGATAAGATAACATACTTAGTCATCATTCACAATGCTTATAACCAATAACCATAACCAGATAAAACAGCTGATCGAACCTACCTTATAGAGATCAATGTAATCGATTAATGATGCCATACCATAAAGCTAACGCCACAACCATACCATAAGGGCCAATTAATGGTGACTTATAACCATATAACCATAACCAGATAAAACACCTGATCGAAACCTACAATGTAATCGATTGATCATGCCATACCATAACGTTAGGGCCATAGCCGCACCATAGCCAACCAATTGTTTTTTGATTTCTCGCCATATCCATAACCTAAAAATATTTGAGTTGGTGAATTTAATAACTTTTTGTTAATATTTTTCATTGTTTTGGATACGTTATAACTAAGACACTTATCTTTTGTGGAATATGTTTGTATTTTCACCTAGCCAGATTGCACATTCTCAAGTTCAAAATTACTTCGTTCTGCGCACCTACGTTATAACTGACTCTTGAGCGAATAAAAAAAGAGCGAGAAAAAAAGAGCTAAGGAAAAGAGTCAATTCATACGTCATAGAAAACAGCTGTTCTAATATTTACATGCGCAATGCGCAATCTTCTTTTGTGATTTGTGTTTTTTCACTTCTCCCTTTGTTCTTATTCTGAGCAATGTTCGAAAAATCGGAAACCGGTTATGGGAGAAAAGTAGGTATTATGAATGTGAGTGAGAGGGAGATTTCTCTGTCATTACTTAGGAGATTTTTCACTTGTTAAATTAAAAGGAATGCATCGAAATAGCTAAAGGAGATTGATTATGACTCAAGGTTCGATTCGAGCTCAAGTCCAGAACAATAATTTTTTTCTAACGATAATTATTGTTATTTTTTAATTTTTCTAAATTTGAAAAATTGTATTTTTGTTTTTGGAATAGTAAGTAGAAATGTATCAGACAACCTGCCATAGCTGCGCAGATAGATCCATTTCGAAGGGTGCTAAGCCTTCATCATCAGTACGCTTTAGGCACGCTGCGCTAACCACTTAGCTATACAGCGGTGGTTTGTTTGACTGACAAATTGCTATTTCTATTCCTCTTTACCAACTATATTTATTCAGTGTTGCGCCATCTGTTGCAAATCACTGATAATGCTGGATTTGGTTATTGTCAATTACCTTCTTTGACATTCCCAAGTCCTCATGGTTTATTAACAATGTTTTTGTTTTTATCGGCCCATTGATAAATGATTCAAGGTTCGAATCGAGCCAAGGCCAGAACAATAATTTTTTTCCAATGATAATTATTGTTATTTTTTAATTTTTCTAATTTGGAAAATTGTATTTTTGTTTTGGAATAGTAAGTAGAAAACTTTTCGGACAACCTGCCATAGCTGCGCAGATAGATCCATTTCGAAGGGTGCTGAGCCTTCATCATCAGTACGCTTTAGGCACGCTGCGCTAACCACTTAGCTATACAGCGGTGGTTTGTTTGACTGGCAAATTGCTACTTCAATCCCTCTTTATCAACTATATTTATTCAGTGTTGAGCCATCTGTTGCAAATCACTGATTATGCTGGATTTGTTTGTTGTCAATTACTTTGTTTGACATTCCCAACTGCTCATGGTTTATTAACAATTGTTTTTGGTTTTATCGGCCTATTGATAAATGATTCAAGGTTCGATTCGAGCTCAAGGCCAGAATAATAACTTTTTCCTAATGTTAATTATTATTATTTTTTAATTTTTCTAAATTTGAAAAATTGTATTCTGTTTTTGGAATAGTAAGTACAAAATTTTTCAGACAACCTGCCATAGCTGCGCAGATAGATCCATTTCGAAGGGTGCTAAACCTTCATCATCAGTACGCTTTAGGCACGCTGCGCTAACAATTTAGCTATACATCAGTGGTTTGTTTGACAGGCAAATTGCTACTTCTATTCCTGTTTACCAACTATATTTATTCAGTGTTGCGCCATCTGTTGCAAATTACTGATAATGCTGGATTTTGTTTATTGTCAATTACTTTGTTTGACATTCGCAAGTACTCATGGTTTATTAACAATTGTTTTGTTTTTTGTTTGATGATGAAGGCTTAGCACCCTTCGAAATGGATCTATCTGCGCAGCTATGGCAGGTTGTCTGAAAATTTTTACTTACTATTTCAAAACCAAAAATTCAATTTTTCAAATTTAGAAAATCAAAAAATAACAATAATTATCATTAGAAAAAAATTACTGCTCTGGCCTTGAGCTCGAATCGAACCTTGAATCATTTATCATAGGCCGATAAAAACAAAACAATTGTTATAAACCATGAGCACTTGGGAATGTCAAACAAAGTAATTGACAATAAACAAATCGTGCGTAATCAGTGATTTGCAAGAGATGTCGCAACACTGAATAAATACAGTTGGTAAAAAGGAATAGAAGTAGCAATTTGCCAGTCAAACAAACCACCGCTGTATAGCTAAATGGTTAGCGCAGCGTGCCTAAAGCGTACTGATGATGAAGGCTTAGCACCCTTCGAAATGGATCTATCTGCGCAGCTATGGCAGGTTGTCTGAAAAATTTTCTACTTACTATTCCAAAAACAAGTCAGCTGTTTTGTTAATTGCAATTTCGTTGCGCATTTCTTATATTGTTTAAAAAATTTAATTATTGTTGCGAATTTGTTTGAATTGAGAAATAAAATATAAACAATGCACAGAATTGCATTTCATGTGGTATTCGCTGAAATAAGTAATGAATTGATGCCACAGAAACATCAACAGGGGAGTATAAGAAGAAGAAGACGGCGGAATAACACAAATCCCCCGGAGGTGCCTGCTTCCATTCAGCGAAGCAATTTTCTGGCGACCAAGACTAGTTGAATTCGGCTTTCGTCATACGCCAAAATCTAAGCCTTCTTAAAAAATCCTTGCACAATTTCTGGATGGCTGCATCAAATATACTAAGAAGTCTTCCATTTCTTATGATATACTTTCGACTCAAAATAAAGATATTGTGATAGTAATATGTATCATATTTTAGCAGAAATTTTGTACATAATATCTCTGTTCTTTGTCAAATTTTTTAAATATATCAATTTCCTTTTTGTTTTTATCGTTCTTTTTCTATATTGATAAATGATTCATCTCAGGTATTGATTCGAGCTCAAGGCCAGAACATACGCACTGTTCTTTGCCTTTTTTTTCTAATGATAATTATTGTTATTTCTTTTCTTAATTTTTCTAAATTTGAAAAACTTGCTGATTTTTTGCTTCAACATGCATACACGATCCGCTTTAGAAGTGCACGACTGCGCTAATCATTTAGCTATAGCAGCGGTGGTTTGTTTGCACTGGCAAAGTGTGTGAGCTATCTGTTGCAAATCACTGGATTATGCTGGTATTTGTTTATTGTCAATATTACTTTATTGTTTGACATTCCAACTGCTTATGTTATAACAATTGTGATATTTGTTTTTTAAAATCGCCCATTGATTAATGATATCTCAAGGTATCGAATGGAGCTCAAGGCCAGATATAATAACTATGTTCCTAATGATAATTATTGTAATTTTTTAAATTTTTCATCTCTGGCAATCGCATTGAAAAATTGTAATTTTTGTTTTGAGTTGTCATTTATACTTACCTTAACAAACTAACCATAAAGGGCGATTAGACTTCTTTAAGTGCCAATTATGTTGTTATAACCAATATCGCAATGTAGCACCATACCAGATAAACAGCTGATCGAACCTACCTTATAGAAATCGTAGTGTCATCCATTATGGTGCCGCATACCATAACGACTAACCGCCATAACCATAGACATAGAGAGGCGCCATTAATGGTGACATTTATAACCATATATCCATAACCATATAAAACACCTGATCGAACCTACATGTATCGGTTTGGAAGTCATGCCATACTAAAACGTTAACGCCATAATAATTAAAAATAACCATACCATAGACAACCATTGGGTTTTTGATTTCTCGCCATATATCCATAACTAAAAATATTTGAGTTTGGATGAATTTAATAACTTTTTGTTAATTTATTACTCATTAGTTTGAGACGTATAACTAAGAGACTTATCTTTTGTGTGGACATATGTTGTGTAATTTCTCCCACCTAGCCATATTGCCAAGAACACATGCAAACCGTACAAGATGCTTATTTAAAAGTTTCAAAACAAAAAACACGAAAAAAAAAATATAAATTATAAACTTTCGTTATTTTGTCGACTTCTTCCGTTCCTTCTGTCCCCCTGTTCCCACCTCCTCGCCAACATTCTCTTTTCTTAAGTTCTTCTTGGCGCTCAAAGGCCTCCTTCGCACTAGGCTGCGAGGGGGAGACCCTGCAATCCACCTACGGGTTCTATCAAATTTTGTGAGTGCAACACTTGGGGTACATCGAAGGGATCGGCATGGAAAGATTTTTTTATTTTTGTGTGCGCCAGCTCTATTCATCTTCGAATGAAAGAAGAAGGTTTGAGGCAAAAGATTGCTATTGTTGGTAGGCAATGGACCTCATCTGGCTCCTCGAAATTAGCTATTGCTCTTTTGTTTTTTTTTTTTCCAGCTGGATCGTAATATAAGGGTGTAAAGAAAAACTAATGCAAGAAATTACTAAAGAATAAAAAATAAATACTAAAAAAAAAAGAAAAGATAAAAAAAAAAAAAAAAAAAAAAAAAAAAGAAAAAAAATAAAAAAAAAAAAAAAAAACAATTAATAAACTAAAAAACGGAACAAAAAAATAAAACAAGAAAAAAAAAAAAAAAATAGAAACACAAAAAAAAAAGAAAACGTAAAAAAATAAATAAATATGAATACAAAAGTAAAATAAAAGAAAAATATCATAAAAAAAAAAAATATAAAAAAAAAAAAAAAAAAAAGAAAAATAAACAAGTGTTAAAGAAAATAATGAAAAAATAAAAAAAAAAAAAAAAAAAAAATTTTGTGAAAAATAAAAATAAAAAAAAAAAAAAAAAGCAAATAAAAAAAAATAATAATATATAAAAATTGTTAATAAAAAAAAAAAAAAAAAAAAAAAGCTAAAAAAAAAAAAAAGAAAAAAAAGATAAAAAATTGTAAAAAATAAAAAAAAAAGATAATAAAAAAAAAATAAAAAAAAAAAAAAAAAAAAGAAATAATAAATTTAAAAAAAAAAAAATAAAGTAAAAATAAAGCAATAAAAAAAAAAAAGAAATATAAATAAAAAAGAAATAAAAAAAAAAAAAAAAAAAAAAAAAAAAAAAAAAAAAAGAAAAAGAAAAAAAAATGAAAAAAAAAAAAAAAAAAAAAAAAAAAAAAGAAGTGAAAGAAAAAAAAAAATGTTTTAAAGAAAAAATAACATTAAAAATAGGTTGTAAAAAAATAAAAAAAAAAAAAAAAAGAACAAAGCAATATAGTTGAAAAAAAAAAAAAAATAAAAAGGAAGAAAAAAAACAGAAAAGAAAGAAAAAAAAAGGAAATTGTGGGTGCAAAAAAAAAAAAAAAAAAAGCGCAAAAATGATTAAATAAAATTAGGGACACAAGGCAAAAGATAAAAAAATTAATTCAAACAAAAAAAAAAACGAACAAAAAAAAAGAAAACCGAAAAAAAAAAAAAAAAAAAAAAAAATAAAAAAAATAAAAAACAGCAGAAAACATAAAATAAAAAAAAAAAAAAAAAAAGAAAGAAAAAAAAAACAATAAAATAATAAAAAAAACATAAAAAAATAAAAAGAATGTACACAAAAAAAAAACGATAGACAAATCCTAACAAAAAAAAAGAAAAAAAAAAAAAAAGAAAAAAATTGATAGGAAAGAGATGTGCTGAAAAAAAAAATAAAATAAAAAATAGGTAAGAAGTGAATAAAAATGAAAAAAAAAAGTAAGAATAAAAAAATAAAAACAAAAAAATTTGTGGCAAGGAAAAGAAAGGTTAGAATTAGAAAAAAAAAAAAAAATGAAAGACAAAAAGGGGGGGGGGGGAAAGAGAGAGGAAGGGGGGGGCGCATCGACTGGCTTGACACTGAGGAGGGAGGAGAAACGAACTTGCCTACAGAGGAAAGAAAAAGGAACAAAAGAGGGAAGTAGGATGTATGGGGGGCGTTCGGCAGTGCAACGTAGTGGTCCCAGAGCGATAATGCGGATAGTGTTTTCGGGGGGAAGATGGGAAAAAAAGTCAGGTCGTAGGGGGTGGAAACAAGATGGATCTAAAAAGGGGATAACTTCCTGTTGGAGGATAAATAGATGGGGGGTTGGCCATTTAGGGGGATTGGGTTGAAGGCATTGGGTGTTTGTGGTATTGTGAGATGTGGGTTAGACGACTGCCGATGATTGTTTTCGGACACAGGGGGAGGATGGAGGGGGGGGTGGAGTGATAAACGCAGGGCGGAGTCCCGGGGGGGGAGTGGGGGGGTGCGGCACAGTTTATCCCAAGGTACAATACAGGTGGACGATATACAGCTCCTCGTGGCGGGCAATAATGGAGAAACGAGGCGTGCGGCCGAGTCGCTACGCCGTAGGGAAGCACAGTCGGACCCAGTGGATCTTGGTGTCGGTCTAAAGGAGCGGTCGGTGGCGGATGCGCGGGGGAGCGATACGGTTGGTAAGGTGCATGCATCTTGAATGAGGCAGAAAGGAAAATTGATACTAAAGGGCCGCACAACGGGTTGAACGGGACGAGGTTTGTCGGAGTCGGTCCATAATGTTTTTATGTACTGGTCCGGGAGCGAGCGAGCTTGGGGAGGGGCAAGGGGGAGGGTGACGGGGGCGTGGAGAGTCGTGCAAGAGTGGAGACAGGCGTATAATATTTTGCATCGTTTTTGTGTCGCAAACAAGGGCATAACGGGTAATTCGTAACAGCGGCATAAACTAATCGAGATATGATGATAGACGTTGCTTATATATTCCCAAAATGAGTGCTGGGCCGAAAGGAAAGGCAGCCCCGCCCTGTGGAAAGTTTACTCATTTTGACGCTGTCGACGTTGGCCATGTCCCGGCGTCCAGCAGGTGTGGGCCGATATCCAGCTCGTAAACACGTATAGGGAGTAACAGAGCTTTATGGAAATGTAGTCAAGGAGACGTTTTTCTGAGGTGTATACTTAAGTGAAATTCCGTCGGTTACAGTGGGGGGTGAAAGAGGGGAGTTCCGCTGTGGGGTCGGCACGGGAGGGCATCTTTTAGGAGCTCCGGGGGCATTTATTTAAAAATGGAACGAGGCAAGAATCGGGTACCGCAGTGGCTCAACACACGCCTGGGTTTTTGTTTCACGCTAAGGGTAGGTCGGAAAATTCTGCGATAAAGTATACGATTCAGACGTCGAAGAATAAAATGGTTCGAGTGAGGCGGCATGCTTTCATGTGTGCCCGGGGGAAATAATTGTAGACGGAATAGGAAGGAGCGGCCCGAATGAAGGAAGTGGCACTGCGGGGTGTGGTACACGATGGGGATTTGCATGGCCTTTGTAGAGTGGCGGGAGGGGGGGGGAGAATGACGGCCAGGAATACAAAATTAGTAAAATTTATTGCACAATGGATGGGCCCGTGGAATCCGAACCCACTTTTTTAAAGAAAGTAATTTTAAAAGTTTTTGGCCAAGGCTTTAGTTTGTGCAAACGTCCGTTTGAAGATATTCATGATTGAAATTTTGGGGCACCTATTACTGTATGTGTCCCTTTAAGAAAAATTTAGGCGCAAATATCAGTGCATGACGAATGCAGCGCCGCACAGAAAATGTTTTTTTTCAAAAAAAAAATTTGAAATTTTTAACAAAAAAATTTAACATATCTTTACCGTATTAAGTACATTAAATGTTCAACAATTCCAAACTGCTCCGTAGATGTTTTTTATTGGTGGCAACAAAATAATCATAAAATAGAAATTACATTTTGAAGAATAGGCGTGGGCTCCGCCTTTTTTTCATTTAATGTTTTGTCTAGTAAATTTATGCTTTTTAATAGCCAGTAATATTTCGAACGAAAAATTTCGCACCAGTCGAAGTGGGGAAGCACATTATAGTAGAAAAAAGGTGAATTGTTTGGTAAAAAAGGGCAAAAGCCTTTTTTATATTTTTCTTTTTTTCCTGTGGTTTAAACTTTATGATTTTTCGCACGCCCCCCCCCCCCTTTGTTTGTAAGAAAAGCTGGGCGATAATAGAGGGGATTTTTTTAGGAAGCCACTGCCCGACTGTTTTAATATCACTAGTCCTACAACAGTCAACTGATCATTGATCGCCTCTGGCCAGGCTTAGTAACTTTGATGATGAACTACTTGAAGGCAAAAAAATCGATATAATCTGTTACTGAGAACGTTCATTTTACACGGTAGCTGTTATTCTGCACTCCAACTTTTGAAATCCTTGGTACTCTTAAAAATGGAGCATAAATCGCGACTATCATCATGCTCCTAGCGTTTTTTTCGATATCGTAGATAAAGATTTCTCTCGAAAAATTATGAAAAAAATAATGGCCCATGAAATGCCTTATATCCAAACTATAACTTTGGAAAAAAACGCGTCCGTGAATGGGTTTGTATGGGCCTGTAGTAGCGCAGGGGCACCTAACCGCATATTTAAGTAGAAGAAAATGAAAAAGTGTCCTGCAGGGGCCGGAAATCAAAAGCTCTTGAGTACCATTGGAATACTGCTCTCGCGTGTATCCACATATAATGTATACATAAAATGTGGGTAACCTAGACGGAGTTATGTTTTCTTGGTAGCACCCTGATCCGGCCACAATTTTGGTCGATGATCTTCGATAAGGGGCCGTTTCACATATACACTAAAGGCCATAACTCCTCTTTTACACTGTGGCCAGCTACTTAACACCTTTTTTCATTTTGATACCCCATGTTTTCGTAGCAAGACACAATTATAGAGTCACCCCGTGGTCCACCTTTATGGTGATATCTCGAAAAGACGTTCCACTCTAATAATAACTATTGGCCCGCATTCCCTCTTGTCTAAGAAAATACTCTTTAAATACCTTCCATTTTGATACGTCATGTCCATACAAAACCGGTCCAGGGTTTACCTGGCTAGTTTTTTGGCTTTTATACTCTACATGGTGATTTTGTTCCCCTTATTTTGTCTTTCCAAAGCCCTCTCAGCTGAGTAATGTAATTGTTCCGGTCACACGCCGGCTGTTGTTGTTGTTATAGCGATAGAGTTTACTCCCGCGAAGGCTTATTGGGAGTGTTTATCGCGATTATGGAT
>JARSSU010002479.1:0-27211 GCA_029619165.1 Eurosta solidaginis
ACTTTATTATATTTAGTTTGACAGTTCCTATCGTTATTAATAAAACAAATAATGTAAGTGCGCGAGAACCTTCGAGAGATCTAAGGCCGAGCTTCTCTCCCATTTGCGTACTACCAGCATTTTTACTAAGCCATATTGCACCATAGCGAATGTTCTAAGTTAACTAATATCGTCAGTGATTGCAAGGACCTGTTTTGTAAAATAGTTCTGTCCTATTGGCAGATATGAGAATTTTTGTATTTGCTGATTCGAGATATGTTAACTCCGCTACTCCGAACGAAGCCTTTACTTTCCTAGCAGATGGCACGAGAATGGAACGTGCTCAGACCTGTTTCTGCTACAGCTCGTCGATAAAGCCGAATAAAATATAGTCGATATACCCAATGGCTTGAAATCATCCAACAGCTCTTGTCCCCATACCCCTTAGTAATAGGAATGTCAGTTCTTGGTCATCGACATCCTGCGAACTTCTACGAGGCGAAAACAAATAGCTGCAGGCCCCTTAACGTTCAGACGCATAGCGGGCGCATGCAGTTCACACTATCGACAAGGTGGCTGCCCGAGTACCCGAATACTTCCGAATTATTTAAAAATTGTACCTCAGGGATCCAAAAATAATAATAAATTCATCCAGCGATACTCCAGAAATCATCTCGAAACTACCCCAGTTTATTGAAAACAATTATCCCGAAAAATCTGTATATCTTTTCCAAATTCTCTAGGGGTAGTCTCGAAACTATACTAAACAATCCCTAATAGTTAAAGTTAAAAATTAATCCCGAAACGACCAAAAAATTATCTCGAATGCGAGTCCCGAAATCGTCCCAAATGGTTCCCCCCATAAATTCAGAAAACAAAATTCAGAAGTCACAACTCCGAAACAAAATCAAAAATCAAATTCAGGAGTCAAACATCAGAAGTCGAATCAGAAGTCAAAATTCAGAGGTCACGATTCAGAAGTTAAAATTCAGAAAGTAATCAGAGAGCAAAAAACATTAAATTTTGCGTAAATATACATTTTCAAAGGGACTCACAAATAATGTTGTTATTCTTCCGGTACATTTATTTACCTACAAAATGTGAATTATTCTGCAAATTTATTATTTATTTTAGTTATATGTGCAAACTCACACTTGCACATATCTGCCAGGCGGTGGAAGTTAGGTCAGTTGAGGGCATGCATGTGAGTTTCCTATACTTTCACCGGATACATTTTATCAACATTCGTATTGTTTGCTCTCTGATTACTTTCTGAAAAGTGAGCCATATCTAAAACTCAAGAACAAGTAAAGCTGTCCTAAGTTCGGGTGTAACCGAACATTATATACTCAGCGTGAGCTTCAATTGTACATTTCATTTCAGATAAATTACTTTTCTACATACACGTGGCACCGCCCGTTAAAAAAGTGTCTACCCATTTCCTCTTACAATAAAACTTGATAAGTGAAATATCATTGATTCAAAACTATTTTTGCTAAGTTATAGCTTGCTTTTCTAGTCTACGACCCTTTTAAACTTGTTTATATCTAAGTTGCCGTGGTCTTTAACCGATCCCGTCCCATTTTTACTAGAAATATTTTCTGCTATAAGAAAATATGTGTACCCAATTTTTTACGATATGTAAATTTTTCTTCGAGTTATGGCTCCCGAAACATAGAAAATTGCTTAGTCATAAAATGGGCGGTGCCATGCCCATTTTTTAAAATTTGAAGTTTTTTCCTATTTACTGTTATAAATCCACTGGGAAATGAAATACCATTGATACAAAGCTCTTTTTTTTGCAAAGATATAGCTTATTTTATTCGTCCACGACCCTTTTAAAAATATTTTATATAAAAGTGGGCGTGGTCCCTTAACCATTTCGTTAATTTTTCTTCAAAGCATTCCTTATAGTAAAGGCAACCTCTCTGCCGAATTTTGTTACGATAGGTTTAACGATTTTTGATTTATGATTAATAATATTTGTAAAATTGATTTTATCACAAGTGGGCGGTGCCACGCCCATTTTAAAAATTTTTTTCAAATTTTTATCAAGAGTCTCAATATCAGTCCACATGTCAAATTTCAGCATTCTAGGTGTATTATTTACTAAATAATCAGGTTTTTGTGTTTTCCAAAATGTTATATATATAAAAGTGGGCGTGGTTATCATCGGCGAACGAAAATCATACTCTACAAGTCACTATCGTACCCGTCCTGCGATATATACTAGGCAGAAGCAGTGACCATGACAACAGCCTGTATGAAGCGGCGTGGGATGTTCGAGAGATAAGTCTTTGTCGAAAGATTTATGGACCTCTATCGCGCTTGGCGATGGCGAGTACCGAGAAGATTTAATGATGAGCTGTACGAGCTATACGCAGACATCAACATAGTCCAGCGAATTAAAACGCAGCGGCTGCGCTGGCTAGGCCATGTTATTCTTATGAATGATGATGCTACACATCGAGCCAAGTAAAGTGTTTCTATGATCTAAGGACACCGACACTATGGATAGCGAGAGTAGATGGGGAGCGGGCGGACCTCCCCACATGCACGTGGGAAGGACACGAGTGGAAAACGATTTAAACTCTCCTTTGGTGTGACCAATTGGGCGCCGGCTGGCGGAGCGAAGGAGCGACTGCGCGCCTTGTTGGACGGCCCATAACCGTTTAGACGGTTAGCGCCATTTAAGTAAGTAAGTAGGGTTATCATCCTATTTCGATAATTTTCAATACCAATCTTTCTAGCGGGCCTCGAGATATGCTGGTGTGCTAAATTATGCGTGAAGATATCTGCAATTATTTATCTCAAGTTATCGTGTTACGGGCAGACGGACGGGCGACGGCACCATGGCTCAAGTCAAATACTGCAGACTGTAGCATTTGTTATATGACCAGTCTATATCTATACTCGATTCCTTACTACCTGTACAACACCGTCATCCAATCAAAGTTAATATGCTCTGTGTGCAAAGCACGCTGTAATAAAATTATAAAGACCTCGGCCAGCATTTGTTAATATTGTAAATTCATTTGTTGTTGTATTAAAGGTAAAGACGCTCCCCGAAGGGCGAGTTGATAGTCCTTTGCCGGATATAGATTGATACGTTCCGGTAACAAATCACCATTAAGGTATTAGCCCAACCTCCGGAACGATTATATGACCTACCGCCCTCCCCCACTGATTCCATGAGAACTTGAGGTCGCCAGAGCCTCGCCTGCTAAGATGTGTGTGATACATTAACATTTGTAACAGGATTCCCTTCGCGTAGGTAAGGTTGACAATTGGGTTGCGGAACTTTGGAACTATAAAGCTTTGTATTGCTCTTTCAACCGCTTGAAAAAGAAAACGCGAAAACGATTTAATTAATTACATGCTTGCCATTGCACACAATTTTAATTTTAGATTTTGCTACTTTTTCTTTATGTTCAAAGTCCTTCCAAATAAATACAGAGAAATTTTTATTTTTTTCTGTCCTCTGACTACTTTCTGAATTTTGACTTCTGAAATTTCACTTCTGACATTTGAATTCTGAGACTTCAGTTCTGAATTTTTATACTCAGTTGAGCAGAGCTCACAGATATATTAAGTTTGATTGGATAACGGTTGGTTGTACATATATAAAGGAATCGAGATAGATATAGACTTCCATATATCAAAATAATCAGGATCGAAAAAAAATTTGATTGAGCCATTGTCCGTCCGCGTCCGTCCGTCGTCACACGTTAACACGATAACTTGAGTAAATTTTGAGGTATCTTGATGAAATTTGGTATGTAGGTTCCTGAGCACTCATCTCAGATCGCTATTTAAAATGAACGATATCCCGACTATAACATTTTCCGATATCGAAATTTCGAAAAACAGAAAAAGTGCGATAATTCATTACAAAAGACCGATAAACGACGAAACTTGTAGATAAGTTGACTCTATGACGCAACGAAAATTAGTAAATATTTTTGGACAAGGGCGTGGTACCGCCCACTTTTCAAAGAAGGTAATTTAAAACTTTTGCAAGCTGTAATTTGGCAGTCGTTGAAGATATCATGATGAAATTTGGCAGAACGTTACTCTTATTACTATATTACGCCTTAATAAAAATTAGCAAAATCGGAGAAGGACCACGCCCACTTTTAAAAAAAATAAAGTAAAATTTTAACAAAAATTTATATCTTTACAGTATATAAGTAAATTATGTCATGATTCAACTCCAGTAATGATATGGTGCAACAAAATACAAAAATAAAGAAATTTAAAAATGGGCGTGGCTCCGCCCTTTTTCATTTAATTTGTCTAGGATACTTTTAACGCCATAAGTCGAACAAAAATTAACCAATCCTTTTGAAATTTGGTATGGGGCATAGATTTTATGGCGTTAACTGTTTTCTGTGACAATGGGCGAAATCGGTTGATGTCACGCCCAGTTTTTATACACAGTCCGTCCGTCTGTCCTTCCGCATGGCCGTTAACACGATAACTTGAGCACAAAATCGATATATCTTTACTAAACTCAGTTCACGTACTTATCTGAACTCACTTTATCTTGGTATGAAAAATGAGACGAAATCCGACTATGACCACGCCCACTTTTTTCGATATCGAAAATTACGAAAAATGAAAAAAAATGCCATAATTCTATACCAAATACGAAAACAAGGGATGAATATGGTAAGGTAATTGGATTGTTTTATTGACGCGAAATATAACTTTAGAAAAACTTTATAAAATGGTTGTGACACCTACCATATTTAAGTAGAAGACAATGAAAAGTTCTGAGGCGAAATAAAAAACCCTTAAAATCTTGGCAGGTATTACATATATAAATAATTAGCGGTATCCAACAGATGATGTTCTGGGTCACCCTGGTCCACAAATTGGTCGCTATCTGGAAAACGCCTTCACATATACAACTACCACCACTCCCTTTAAAACTCTCATTAATACCTTTAATTTGATACCCATATCGTACAACACATTCTAGAGTCACCCCTGGTCCACCTTTATGGCGATATTTCGGAAAGGCGAACACCTATAGAACGAAGGCCCACTCCCTTTTAAAAATACTCATTAACACCTTTCATTTGATACCCATATCGTACAAACAGTCCAGAGTCACCCCTGGTCCAGAAAGGCCCACTCCCTCTTAAATACTCATTAATCCTTTCGTTTGATACCCATATTTCACAAACGAATTCTAGAGTCACCCCTGGTCCACCTTTATGGCGATATCTCGAAAAGGGTCCACCTATAGAACTAAGCCCACGCCCTTTTAATAATCATTACACCTTTCATTTGATACCCATACTCGTACAAACACAAGTCTAGAGTCACCCTGGTCCACACTTTATTGCGATACCTCGAAAATGCATCCACCTATAGAACTAAGGCCCACTCCCTCTTAAAATACTCATTAACTCCTTTCGTTTGATACCCATATTGCACAACGAATTCTAGAGTCACCCCTGGTCCACCTTTATGGCGATATCTCGAAACGGGTCCACCTATAGAACTAAGCCCCACGCCCTTTTAAAATAATCATTAACACCTTTCATTTGATACCCATATCATATCAACAAAATTCCAGAGTCACCCCTGGTCCACCTTTATGGCGATATCTCGAAAGGCGACACCTATAAAACGAGGCCACTCCCTTTTAAATACTCATTTACACCTTTCATTTGATACCCATATCGTACAAACGCATCCTAGAGTCACCCCTGGTCCATCTTTACGGCGATATCTCGAAATGGCGTCCACCTATAGAACTTAGGTCCCACGCCCTTTAAAATACTCATTAATACCTTTCATTTGATACACATGTCATACAAACACATCCAGGGTTTCCCTCGGTTCATTTTCCTACATGGTTATTTTCCCTTATGTTGTCACCATAGCTCTCAACTGAGTATGTAATGTTCGGTTATACCGAACTTAACCTTCCTTACTTGTTACCTCTGAATTTTGTCTTTCTGAAAAAAGTGTTTCTGGATTTTGTTTTCTGATTTATGGTGGGACGTCCCAAATATAGTCCCGAAGTGGTCCCGTAATAGTAAGTAAATATAGGAGGAATTATATCAAAATGAAGTTATTTTGAAATGACCACGAAATAGTTCAAACAATACCGAACTATTTTGAAATGATTTTTAAAAATAGTCCCGAAATTATCCTGCAATAATGACAAAATTAACCTAAAATAGTCACGAAACTGTCCCTTAAGGTTCCAAAACGATTGGAGATAGTCCTGGAAAAAATTAAAAAATAAGTATCATTGATCTGGGTTGATATAAAATAAAGTTCTTGGCGCGTTTACGTCGAAAATATTTATGTCGAGCCTCCCTTCCAGTTCTATCGAGGGCGATCCGCTTAGAAACAGTTTGTTTTAAAAACCCTTATAAACTTTTACGGAGTAGTATGCTTAGACCTCGATTTGCCTTCCCTCTTTTCAAATTGCATAAACTAGATTCAATGACTCATAAACTAACATTGGTCAAGTTCCATAGTATTAGAGCTATGGCGGTTAAAACAGTTACTGTTCCCCGCGGCGAGAAATCCAATTCATTGAAAATCAGCTCAATTGTTTTTCAGTTTTTTACAGTGACGGCTTTAAAACGAGGGTTATGAAAGACCGCCCGTATTTTGTCCTACAAATTAACATATAAGCCTGCACCATATATTCCAAAGTGAGATTGGTGGACTTCAATTTGTATTAGGTATAAGGCTGTTGCAACACATCGGTATTCTACTACATAAGAACACGAAAAAACTGATACGGTCGGTAATGTCGCCCAGCTCGGTCCTATCCTGGAGAGGACTACGGTAAGATAATCGAAACGCGTCATCTCTTTGTCGAGTTTAGGCATCTTGTGGACGGACGAAAATGACTTGCTTGGCATTCTGCGCAAACTCTTACTAGTTTTGTTTACAGACGCTGGAGAGACACCAACAGTTAACGTAAGGCTGCAAGGATATCCGAGTCAATCCAAACACCCCAAACATATATTTATTAAAGGCGGGTATTGTGTGAATGAGGACAAGACAACGTGTTGGCTGTGAAGGGCTTTCGTTCTTTTTCGAGACCAGAATTTCAAGACTTTGATGTATATTGGACGTTTTCGTCACCCTTGTCAAATTTGGTTTTGAGACAAACCGTTCTTCGAGAACGAAAATCGACCCTGATGATGGCACAACGCCGAAACCGGTTTTTCTCAAAACCAAATTTGACAAGGGATGCGGATAAATCGTTCCAATATACATCATTTATCCCACCCTGGCGGAAACATCAACCAACAAGACCTTGACATTATTTCTCATATCCTAATTTATTCTAATACTTGTCTATACGTACATACGACATAGCACAAATTTCGTATATTGTACAAAATTAGTAATATTTAAGTTTACTAATACATATGTATTCAAAAGATACCCCTGCAACCTCTTATCATCTTCGACAAACGCATACAGCCGTCCTTACATATAGCCACGATTACCGCGCCAGTACTCAATGAGCTGCGCATGCGCTATGTGCAACCAAAACCACTGAACAATTCACAAGTCGCGCCTGCTTTCTGGCGATCACCACCTCAACCCAAAGTCCGCTTTCGCACGCTAGTGAGCTCGTACGTCTTCCGGCGCAGTGGCTTAAGTCAGCGGTGCGCTTCAGTGCTGAGGAATAGGCAGAGTTGCCTACGAAGTGCGAAAGCACGATTGACTTCATATTAGACCTTTTTCTTATTGCCTTTTTTGCTGATTGCTTAAAATCTTAGATGGACGTGTGTTTTTGCCGTCCTTTGTTGTGTGGAATGCCAGTCGAGCGTCTGATGTTGAGTACACATTATTTGATATGGGTTGTGATACTTACGTCTTCTTACTGATACGCGCTGATCCGATTACGGATTGTATTATGATCTCAGTTCTCTACTACAGATATTGTTTGTTGTTGTTTGTTATTGCACATGTATTTGAATAAAGTAAAAGGCGAACAAGTAGCGACTGCAGCTATTGTTGAGTGGGGGATTTTTTCTATTTGGGAATGGATGGTACTTCTTGCGAGAATCTCCATATTATCTTTGCTATGTCAGTGGGCACACAAATAACTGAGATCGCTGCTTCTCATGAAATATACTGTTAGTTAAACGCACTTGTAACAACCAGAATGAAAGGTCTTAATTGCCGACCCGCATCGCTGGTCTGACGATGACGTATACAATAACTTCCTTTGCAGGCACTGTGACTAAATAGATTTCTAGAGCTCGTTATCTGGATATTTTGTGTGTTAGGTGAGAAAAGCGAACTGCCGGTCCGTGAGTGCCTCACATAGGCTGATGAGTCCATAGTGTTGCCAGAGGTTTGCTCAATGACAAACTGAAAACCCAACAGAAACCTGGATCTATTTATAAAATAACTTCGACCTATTAGAAAATATTAGAAATTTTGTAGGACCTAATCCATTGCTGCTTCCAGATCTGTAGCTGTGCCTAATAACTGCAGCTCAGCGCAGTTACGAATAAAGTAGTCTGATCGTCAAGCTGTACGAGGCAATGAACTCCATGTTAATTTGTTATGTTGTTTTGCGTTCTGTGTAGTTGGTCAAAGAAGGGAGCGTCAAGGAATTTTTTCTACACGACCATATCTCTCTTGAGGTTTTGAAACGTAAAGGGCTTTGTCTTGCCTTAACTGGATTCCATATGACCTTAGCGCAATATGAGTATACCCGTTCCTTTTATTAACCACCACATCTTCTTATTGCTATGTTCATACCTAAGGGGTGCAGTCGGTATCGCACCATTCAGTCAATGGAAATGAGTTTGTAAAATAAAGAGGAGTCTCAAGAGCACAAGACCTAATCTGGGTGCCCCTACATCGAAGAAGCGTTTGACAATGGCCTATCTTTGGTCACAGAAAAAGCTCTAGTTTAATATACAAGCAAGAGAAGGGATGTTCGATGTAAGCCGCAAGTCAAGCTGTCCCATCACTGTATAGCGTTTTCCAAGCAGAAGATGCCGCAATTAATATGCTGTGGGTCGGATGGTATATACTGCTACAGCGGTTAGGAAAGGGAATTAAAAACCTATTCGCATAGCCAATGGGCTATTAGGCATTGAGCTCAGCTGTGGAACGATCGAAGGTGATCTAGCCTTGCTTGCGAGTTTCTCAAATTTTTTTAAAAATAGATTTATCAAGGTTCCAGTAGGGAGAAGTATTCTCGGCAACTATCCTGCGAGTGTCTTACCATCATAGCTACAGCCAGAGCGGACCTAAGAGCTCTGTTGAAAACAAATAGTTGCGCTGTGACGTGATTCGTAGGGCTGGAAGTGGGTAGAAGATGATCAGCCAAAGTTAGGGGTTCACCACAATGGGAGCTCGTGTGGTACGTCGTAGTATACTGGAAACACTTTTCTACTACAGCTGCATGAATGATAGTAGTATAATCGCATCTCTTCACGTTTACTATCCAGAAAACTAGATCTCAGAACTAGACAAAAGTATTCCGGTATCAACATCATTCGGATCTTTGGAGTATTTTTACAAGGTCAGGAAAGATCTTAATCCAATTTGGATAGTAACATCAGCATAAAAATCCAATGGAGAGTTACTCCTGCATATAACTTTTGAAAAATAGGCAACTGAATAGTGAAAACCACTCTCGGCGAAAGAAATCACACCCGTCCTGATATAAAGTAGGAATTACGAACAAGGTTAGACATACACTGCCTATAATCATCTCGAGGTGACTCTAACTGAAATTTGTCATCACAAAACAGACATATCTGCTCGCCTTTTCTAAATCCAAAATCGCAGAGTCGAGAGCAACAAGGCGACTCATATTTCTAGGCACACAGTTTACGACAGTCTGCGGTGACAATGCAGGGGGAACTTTTCCTCATGCTTAAGTTCATATGGGTAAGCAGTAGTCATTGAATACTAATAAAGAATTATCAGGTTGAACGAATGTGCCCCTACCCGCGCACTCGCCAAACGCACTCATAATTGATAAAATGTCACCGTGTGAAAAGTATGGGAAACTCACATGCATGCCCCTCAACTTAACCGAACTCTCATCGTTTGCACATATAAATAAAATAAATAATAAACACTTGCAACATAATTCACATTTTTGTAGGTAAATAAATCTACCGGAACAATAACAAACATTATTTGTGAGTCCCCTTTGAAAATTTATATATAAACACAAATTCGCAATATTTGCAATATCTTGCTCAGGGATCAGTATAGATGACATGTGCTGGTCATCCGTACGAAGGTCCCAGGCTCATGTGGAGAAATAATTACAAACAACAATACTTCTAAAAAATTTTTCAAGACGGAGTGCCCTAACGGCAGTATTTTACAAACTATCCAATTGTATTTCTGTAATGCAAATTTTCTAAGCCAAAAAATCGGCTGCCTTAGCAGATGCCGTTCAGAGGTAAGTCCGCTAATTAGTAGGAAGTAAAAAACGCCACACCACAAATTGGAAGGAAAGCTAGGCCTTACTCTACACGAATATATACTGTATAAGAGTTTTGTTATGTACGTATGTAAGCAGTGTGACGGGAAGTCTTTAATTATCTGTCTCATTTTACTATCGCTGTGGTGTAAGAAATAGGGAGTATAAAACACAGATACACTGCAGCTCTACGCATGAGATACAAGAGCGCTAGCTGCCAACAAACACAACTGACATAAAATACTGAAGTACTCAATCAGCCATTCAATATGAAAACGATTTTAATCTTCGCTGGCCTAATCGGCATATTTTACTTATTCACCAGCACCAGTGCAGATCCTTGGATGCAGCCGCGATAGTCGATCCTCTGACTGCAGAATTGACTGGGAAAAGCAACAGCAGTCCAGTGTTGAGTCGTCCAAGGCGTTTACACATGTGATGTATTAAAGAGCGAGACGGCATGTACCGCTCATTGTTATGCTCTCTCAATGGAAAGGCGGTTATTGCAGCGGTGGTACCTGTTATTGTCGTAACTAAAAGTGTTCCGCCTAATAAAGGAAATCCTGTCAAGAAAGCAACTTTTTCCCAAATTAAAAGAATCTAAATATTGTTTTTAAAGTTATTATATGTTTGTGTTTAATTGATAGTGTTATGATATGATAGTGTTATGATAACTAAAGTTAATTGGAGCACCAAGTGAGGTCAAGTCTTTCTCCACCTGCCTCTCCCAACTAAGTGGAGCTCTTCCCTTTCCTCTGTTTTCCTGGCTAACGCAGCCTTTGGGTTTTTATTCGCTGAACTATCGTCATATCTGCGCAAAGTCGTACAGCTCATCACTATACCTCCATAAATCTTCCGGGAAAGTTTTCTCTCGAACATTCCAAGAGCCATCTCAGCTTCTCTCGACACCGTCCATGAATCTGAGCCATACATCAGGACAGGTATGACAAGCAAATTGTAGAGCGTGATTTTTGTTCGTCGAGAGAGGACTTTAGTTTTCATAGCCTGCTCAGTCTAAAGTAGCACTTGTTGGCAGGAGTTATTCCCCGTTTGATTTCTAAGCTGACATTGTTTTTTGCTGTTAATGCTGGTTTCCTAATAGACAGAATCCTTCACAATCTCGAATTAATATCCGTCAACAGTGTATAGCTGCCAAGGAGCGAATACGCCGATTCTTTCTTGGATGACAACAAGTACTTTGCGTTTTCCTCATTTACCGAACGACTTTATCTAATCCCGAGAAGGCACAGCTCACAGCGTGTTTGTTTAGACCATAATATCAATATCACCACATATGCCAGTAATTGTTCGCTCTATAATAATTGTACCATCACTGTTTAGTTCTGAACCTAGAATTATCTTGCAAGCATTATGTTAAAGAGCAGCACTCTTCTTTTCGCGCTATCAAGGCTGCTTTGTAGTTATGGAAGCAAAAGATGGTGAGTAGCGAGTTTTGCGTCAGTCTTTTCGCAGGATCTGGGGCATCGTGAGCTTCGATAGTAGATTTTACCAGATCTGAAGCCGCTCTGGGAAGGTCCAATCAGTTTATTGACTATGGCTCCAGTCTTTCGTACAGTACGTCTAGAGACTTATACGCAATATACAAGCGCTGATACCGCGGTAATTGGCGCTGTTTGCGGATCGCCTTTATTGTGGTTTGGGCAGAGTACACTTAAGTTCAAATCTGGACTGCATGCGCTCATCCAGCCATATTTTGTCACAGGAGTTGATGCATGCTCCTTACACAGTCAGGTGCCGTAACGTGATTGGGGTATCGGTTCGGCTTCTCGCCCGCTAGCTATCAATGAGGAAGTGTTCCATAAACTCAAGCACACTCTGTACGTCAGTTACCAGGTTGCCATTTTCGTTTCTCCTGCAAAAATCTGCCCAGGTTCTTCAAACTTTCCGTCATCCGAGGAATTTTTTGATACAATTTTCGGACCCTTCTTCTTATCAGCCAGCATCTGAAGATTCTGGCACTCACGCCGTTCTCCCTCACGTGTTTTTCGTTATAAATATGGCGTATCTCTTCCTTCTTCGTCTCACATAAGCTTCCTTGTGCAACTGACTCACCATTCTTGCTGATAGAGGCTGTCGTATCTTGGTGCCAAAGGTAGGGTTCGATATATGCCACGTAGAGGGTCCTTCTGTACTGTACTATGTCTGCCGTCGATCACTAAGTGATCGATTTCGTTTCGTGTACTTCTCGAACAGGGACTAGCCAGTAGCTTGGTGTATCGTTTTTTTGCTGGATCGTGGTACTGTAGATGGCCATATTTCGAGCCGCGGCGAAGTCAATCAGCTCAGCCTGTTGGGAGGTGTTACATAACGAGGCTAGATTGTCCGACTTTAGGACTAAATCATTGATTAGTTAAATATTATATTAAATTGATTGATATTTTGATATGCCTCAAGCAGCCGTTGCCCGATTTTATCAAAATATATATATATATAAACAGAGAAGAAGTAAAAATCATACTGAAGGCGTTAATGCAACTAACACATTCATTATTACACTTTCTATTAAATAATTAGCTGACGTTATGGCCTTCAATCTTTCTAGGCTCGTCCAGAGTTGAACACGAATGAGGCACTTTACCAAAACAAATATTTCAGGTTTTTCAGAAGAGCGTCATATACTTCTTATCTGGTTAGAACGATGCCGGGAATTTTATTATTTTAATATAGCTGTAATTTGGCAGTCGTTGAAGATATCATGATGAAATTTGGCAGGAAACGTTACTCCTATTACTATATGTATGCTTAATAAAAATTAGCAAAATCGGAGAACGACCACGCCCACTTTTAAAAAAAATTTTTTTTAAGTCAAATTTTAAAAAAATTTAATATCTTTACAGTATATAAGTAAATTATGTCAACATTCAACTCCAGTAATGATATGGTGCAACAAATGCAAAAATAAAAGAAAATTTCAAAATGGGCGTGGCTCCGCCCTTTTTCATTTAATTTGTCTAGGATACTTTTAATGCCATAAGTCGAACAAAAATTTACCAATCCTTGTGAAATTTGGTAGGGGCTTAGATTCTAGGGACGATAACTGTTTTCTGTGAAAAAGGGCGAAATCGGTTGAAGCCACGCCCAGTTTTTATACACAGTCGACCGTCTGTCCTTCCGCTCGGCCGTTAACACGATAACTTGAGCAAAAATCGATATATCTTTACTAAACTCAGTTCACGTACTTATCTGAACTCACTTTGTATTGGTATAAAAAAATGGCCGAAATCCGACTATGACCACGCCACTTTTTCGATATCGAAAATTACGAAAAACGAAAAAAATGCCATAATTCTTACCAAATACGAAAAAAGGGATGAAACATGGTATTGGATTGGTTTATTGACGCAAAAATATAACTTTAGAAAAAAACTTTGTAAAATGGGTGTGACACCTACCATATTAAGTAGAAGAAAATGAAAAAGTTCTGCAGGGCGAAATAAAAAACCCTTGAAATCTTGGCAGGAATACTGTTCGTGGTATTACTATATATAAATAAATTAGCGGTATCCAACAGATGATGTTCTGGGTCACCCTGGTCCACATTTTGGTCGATATCTGGAAAACGCCTTCACATATACAACTAACACCACTCCCTTTTAAACCCTCATTAATACCTTTAATTTGATACCCATATCGTACAAACACATTCTAGAGTCACCCCTGGTCCACCTTTATGGCGATATCTCGAAAAGGCGTCCACCTATAGAACTAAGCCCCACGCCCTTTTAAAATACTCATTAACACCTTTCATTTGATACCCATATCGTACAAACATATTCTAGAGTCACCCCTGGTCCACCTTATGGCGATATCTCGAAAGGCGACCACCTATAGAACTAAGGCCCCTCCCTTTAAAAATACTCATTAACACCTTTCAGTTTGATACCCATATCGTACACAAACACCATTCTAGAGTCACCCCTGGTCCACCTTTATGCCGATATCTCGAAAAGGCGTCCACCTATAGACTACACCCACGCCTTTTGAATACTCATTAAACCTTTCGTTGATACCCATATCGTACAAACGCACATTCTAGAGTCACCCCTGTCCACCTTTATGGCGATATCTCGGAAAAGGCGTCCACCTATAGAACTAAGCCGCCACTCCCTTTTTGAGATACTCATTAACACCTTTCGTTTGATACCCATATTGTACAAACGCATCTAGAGTCACCCTGGTCCACCTTTATGGCGATATCTCGAAAAGGCGTCCACCTATGAACTAAGGCCCACCCCTGAAATCTCATTAACCCTTTCTTTGATACCCATATCGTACAAACAAATTAGGGTCACCCCTGGGCACCTATGGCGATATCTCTGATACTCACTTAGCACCTTTCTGATACCATATTGTACAAACTTCTAGAGTCACCCCTGGTCCACCTTTATGGCGATATCTCGAAAAGCGTCCACCTATAGACTACGACCACTCCCTTTTAAACCCTCATTAACACCTTTATTTGATACCCATATCGTACAAACAAATCTAGGGTCACCCCTGGTCCACCTTTATGGCGATATCTCGAAAAGGCGTCCACCTATAGAACTAAGGCCCACTCCCTTTTAAATACTCATTAACACCTTTCGTTTGATACCCATATTGTACAACACATTCTAGAGTCACCCCTGGTCCACCTTTATGGCGATATCTCGAAAGGCGTCCACCTATAGAACTAACCACCACTCTTTTAAAATCTCATTAAACCTTTCATTTGATACCCATATCGTACAAACAAATTCTAGAGTCACCCTGTCCACCTTTATGGCGAGATCCCTAAATGCGCGTCCACCTATAGAACTATGGCCACTCCCTCATAAAATACTCTTTAATGCCTTCTCATTGATACTCATGTCATACATACACATTCCAGGGTTTCCCTCGGTTCATTTTTCTACATGTTATTTTCCTTCTGTGTCACCATGAGCTCTCACCAATATCTTCTATCCCTTTATGACCGGGAATCCAGTGTAAATATATGGTTCGCCAGAACGAGTTTTTCCAAATCCTTCTTTGCATTCCAGAACACTTCTGATGAAGTACTGTGTGAGATTATGGACTAATCACCGCCTGACTATCAATATATTATGACGCGACCAGCTTAAGCAGCTTTCCTTCTGAATCTCTGCCGCTTTGTTTACAGCTATAATTCCGACTGAAATACGATGCAGCCTGTAGATCTACTTATTTCTGGATCGACGACAGTAAAACAGCAGACCTGAACCTCTCCATTAATTTGGAAACCTCGTACACATGTTAGTATGTTTGCCACTTCTGTACCTGGGACAACCCTCCGGCTCAATTGTGACCCCAAGATCTCTTTCCTGGTAACACTCCCACAAAAAAATATACAACTTTTTGATATCAAATGAGTAACTTTTTGATAACTGCTATTGATTGCTATAACAAACGATTACTCATCGATAACAAACTGTCACCACTACGGTAACCAATTGGTAACATGCCATCCGGTTTCGATTTCTGCTTCGTGATGGGAAGGGAAAGTGGTTGGGGTGGATAACAAAACAAACATTTCCACCTTCTGCTTGTCAAAACTGAAAGCTTAATGAAAATCTCCCACCCCGATATAATTCCTGACTCCAAATTAAGCTAAAAAACGAATGTTTACGAGATATCAAAGAAAACTCTCGCACGTATTATTCTTGCAAAAGAACTGGGGTATGTCGTCCAATATGATTCAAGATATGTACAATGCATTCACTCGACCAATACTAACTTCTGGTGGTGAGCGTTGGGCTGAAGTAGCAATCAACTAGATGTTGGAAGGTCCAAAAGTCTGCATGCCTTGGTGCAGTGAACAACGCATCTAAGGAGAGTTAAACGTAATCTTTTACTTGCTGTCTATGCATGTATTGTGAACAGGTGCTCGCAGACTGAGAGATTCTAACGTATGGAAATCAGCCGATTACGGGCACCAAACGACTTTAGATGCAATGGCAAGAGGTCGATTAAAAACTAAAACACAAACTCAGCTAGCCTCCAACACGGAATATATAAAGGCTTGGTAGACTGAAGCATATTAAGCAATGTTATCTACACCTCTTTAAAGGCAATGGCCTTAAGAAAAATTGGTTTTTGTTTTGCAGGACTAGACCTGGAAGAAAAGTGGCATAACGTTCAACGTATTTGCAGGTGACACACAGTGTAATAAAATAAATGAGGAGTGCTCTCATTAACCAGCTGATCTCTACTATGCATACGGGGTTGCCTTACTATTGTCCCGCGTCAATAGCAATACCTTGTAGGAGCAATAATAGCCGTGTTTTTTTACACGCTATACGTTAACGTTTGCGCGTAAAAAAACGCTTATCCTCGCTTAGATAATAGATAGGAGACCCATCTAGCGGCAGTGGTTAAATAACTAGCTACAGAACAGGGTGTACCTAAAATCGGAGACACAAACCTCTGGTAGCCATAGTTAGTGTATAACATATAGCTGAATCGGTTGCGATGAATAGTGGATACACACCATTTTTAGAGGTGAAACATAGAATTAGTGTTGAGGTGAAACATAGACACATATTTCAGTTACATCTGAGTATAATGCGTTTTGAAATTTAGTAGTACTAATTTTATGCGCAGCAATTTCAGAGGTGTATTTAAAGTTTGACGCTTAGCAGTCCATATAAAGTTTAAGCGTAATAGTCTATAGACGTAAACAAAAACACAGCTAATGATAGTGAGAGTCACGTCACACTACAACTCACAAGACATTGTAAAGTTTGCTGCTTGCGTAGCTCATTAGCTCTCCTGCTGTAAGGTGTTGGAAACCTAGTCTGTTTGGTTTAGTCACTTTTCACAAAATCACATGCCCATTTCAATAATGAGGGGATTTTTTTTAATAAATAAAAGTATTCGGCCCTTAAATGTATATGTGTGTAAGTAGCTGATAAGGCAGTGATCACAGATATTTGGATTTCCCAATTAAGTACGTACTTTTTGGTGTGCTTAATCTAGTTTTTACAGGGGCCTCGACATAATTTGAGTATTGCTAAGGTAGAGCATCTCGTATGTTGCTGTGAAGCTCCGACTAACCGATCTTTGAACACCATCAGCCACTTTGGGGCACGTGTTTTGAAAGCACTCCACCTATGGTAGGTGTGATCCATAAAACAAGTGAAGTCCATTTTGCTGCTGTTTGAGCCCCTCCACTCTATTAAGAAGTACTAGTGGCCACTGTACTGGGATGGTAGGTAACCTGATCGTCTATCGAAGCAAAATTTCCTAATAATGATTGCAAAGTTTCGTCACCTCAGTCACAAAATCTTGCTTCTGTTGAAGAAGATACGTCTGTTGCCCGTAATATAAAAGAGGGACTTAAGAATATAATACGGCTAGGTCAGGGTTCTTCAGTTGTTTGTTCAATGTCTTTTGCTCGAACGATTTTAGCACCCTATACCTGTAGTAAGCCTTGTATTGAGTGAAAGACATCTATAAATCTTTCATAATATTGAGGGGGTTACACTCCGTTAGATTTCAAACTGACTTTGAGAGCTTCATGCCGAGGCAATTTGGATTAAGATCGTGAAGAAACGAGGTTGCTTTTGTTGTTGCAACCGAGAGAAAATTTGGTTAGACGGTTGTTGTCGATTACTGCTACGGCCGAAGGTGGCCAAAGACCATAGCAAGTCCTGCGGAAAATTGTGAATGCGACACTTGGATGCCGAAATGATAGTGGGTGGCCAATATTCGTTGCAGCAGCTGTGCGGCAATATGAGAAGAGCCATCAATGAGTAGTGCGGGGACCAACAGCGACAATGATGCGATGAAGCGTTAACTACTTACGGCGCAGGAGAGATGAAATGGAGTTGTTGTGGAGATGGGAATTTTCCTTCTAGTAGGAGCTTGAGACATCGAATAGTAGAAGCTTCACTCGACCGGGTTGGCCGTATATATGTATATAGAAAGAGACTGTGAGGACTCAAATTAGTGCCGTCTCTTGCGCTAAACACCGCGGACCCACATGCCTGAAAGTTGTATATAAATTCACAAGTTGGTATATAAATTCGAGTCGGCGTAGAATATGTTGGTCCATCCCGCCAATTTGTAGGAAAAATTAAAAGGAGGACGACACGGCCTAAATCTCTTCGGACGTAAATCACATCAAGTATTTATTTATTTTATTTTTTAGTATTATTTACTAGGAAATCAAATGCTCCTAATTGGACTAGCTTAAGCTTGGAGTTGTAACCTACAAGAAAACTACAGCACAAAATATCTAGTAATTACATATACTAGATAGAAAATTGTTGTGGTAACTCCATGTGGAAGAAAGAGGGTAGAAGGCCTCCGTGGCACTTTACTTTTGCATGCAAGAGGAAGCTGGGGATGCACATTGGGCCTATATCCCAAACTCTCGCAATGGATATTTACGGCAATTATAAAGCCCAAGCTTTACTATGCGCTACCAGTTTGGTGGACAGCCATACAAAAAATGCGTTTGCTAAAAACTTTGAAGAGGTATGCAGATTATCACTAATATGCCCTGTATTATGCAGGTCTGTGGCAGGCCTGTGAATTCTATACCCGATGTAGCAGTGGGCAAACCACGCCTATGCACAATCTAACAATTGGCATGTTAGCAAACTAAAGACCTTGAGAAAATCGCACCCTTGAGATTACAATAAGGACGCTCTACTCACACTGCAAACTTTTGCTATACCCTTTCCTCAACATACCAAACAATTGAAGATAATTTTCTGATCTGAACAGTCGGTTGTGTGGGATATATGTTTTATCTACGACCGATATCTACGCTTTTTTCAGCAACAATATATGCCATACACGAAAGCATTTGGTGAAATATGAAGCTTATTACTGATAAATTGAGGAAGATATTACAAAAACCCTTTTTCCGAAAATATACATATGCTAGTAGTTCGATCCGGTCGATTCCGACAAATGTCTAATCTACATCAAAATATACCCGCTGACAAAATTTCCTCAAAATATCTCCCAAAGTGGGGGGGAGGGAGGACTAGTTTGCGTTCAAAGAGACAGATGGATATGGCTAAATCAACGCAATCAACTCTTGATCAATTCGGTATACTTAGTGATGGGTCTATCTCTTCTTTTTCGTGACAAACTTAATATAGCATTTCATTTTCTTCAAAAAAATATAAAGTTTTATTTTTACACAGATGCATACATATGTATGTATTATATATGCATTTTTGACAAATTTCTTAAACCAATTTACAATTTTTTATGTGGTTATTAAATTTGCAAATTATTATATCTCTTTCAGAGAATTATGCAATAACTTATTTTGCAATTTAATTAATTATATTTGATCTTTCAATTTTGGCAAAACGATCATAAAAATTACTAATGAAGCAATAAAAGGAGGCATTTCATTATTTTGGCGAACTGTGTGGATAATTAAACACATCGAGATAAACTATACATTGTAGAAATATCAGTGGCGTATGTTTTTGAAGAGGGGTTTGTCTCGGGGCGCCAAACCTTCTCCTCTCTAAGATTTCAATTTTAAGCCTTCCGACTTGAAATCTAAATCAACGTCTTTTCAAAATTTAAAACCACAGAAAAATTTTAACGAAAACCTCGATTTAACTGACTTAGCTTTGCATTACAAATTTGTTTTGCCATTTAAAATTGCATACAATTGGTAAATATTGGCAAACTGAGTTATGTGCTTATTATACTTATAAGCTTTATGTTAAATTCTGTACAAAACTTTTAAATAGAATACCCGATAAATTATATTACATACAATAAGGATGTACTAGCAATATCGCGGATTTAACCATAGTGTCATAACATACAAGTAAGGAAGGTTAAGTTCGGGTGTAACCGAACATTACATACTCAGTTGAGAGCTATGGTGACAACATAAGGGAAAATAACCATGTAGGAAAATGAACCGAGGGAAACCGTGGAATGTGTTTGTATGACATGTGTATCAAATGAAAGGCATTAAAGAGTATTTTATGAGGGAGTGGGCCATAGTTCTATAGGTGGACGCCATTTAGGGATATCGCCATAAAGGTGGATCAGGGTTGACTCTAGAATTTGTTTGTACGATAGGGGTATCAAATGAAAGGTGTTAATGAGTATTTTAAAAGGGAGTAATCCTTAGTTCCATAGGTGGACGCCGTTTCGAGATATCTCCATAAAGGTGGACCAGGGGTGACCCTAGAATTTGTTTGTACAATATGGGTATCAAATTAAAGGTATTAATGATGGTTTTAAAAGGGAGTGGTGGTAGTTGTATATGTGAAGGTGTTTTCCAGATATCGACCAAAATGTGGACCAGGGTGACCCAGAACATCATCTGTTGGATACCGCTAATTTATTTATATATGTAATACCTGCCAAGTTTTCAAGGGTTTTTTTTATTCTCCCTGCAGAACTCAACCATTTTACATAGTTTTTTTTTAAGTTATATTTCGCGTCAATAAACCAATCCAATTACCATGTTTCATCCCTTTTTTCGTATTTGGTATAGAATTATGTAATTTTTTCATTTTTCGTAATTTCGATATCGAAAAAGTGGGCGTGGTCATAGTCGGATTTCGTTCATTTTTTAACCAAGATAAAGTGGTTCAGATAAGTACGTGAACTGAGTTTAGTAAAGATATATCGATTTTTACTCAAGTTTCGTGTTAACGGCCCGAGCGGAAGGACAAACGGTGGACTGTGTATAAAAACTGGCGTGGCTTCAACCGATTTCGCCCATTTTCACAGAAAAACAGTTACCGTCTAGAATATAAGCACCTACCAAATTTCACAAGGATTGGTAAATTTTTGTTTCGACTTATGGCATTAAAAAGTATCCTAGACAAATTAAATGAAAAAGGGCGAAGCCACGCCCATTTTGAATTTTCTTTTATTTTTGTATTTTGTTGCATCATATCATTACTGGAGTTGAATGTTGACATAATTTACTTATATTCTGTAAAGATATTATATTTTTTGTTAAAATTTTACTGTTGGCCCTTCTCCGAATCTGCTAATTTTATTAAGCGTACATATAGTAATATGAGTAACGTTCCTGCCAAATTTCATCATAATATCTTCAACGACTGCCAAATTACAGCTTGCAAAAGTTTTAAATTACCTTCTTTTAAAAGTGGGCGGTGCCACGCCCATTGTCCAAAATTTTACTAATTTTCTATTCTGCGTCATAAGTTCAACTCGCCTACCAAGTTTCATCGCTTTATCTGTCTTGGTAATGAATTATTGCACTTATTCGGTTTTCGAAATTTTCGATATCGAAAAAGTGGGCGTGGTTATAGTCCGATATCGTTCATTTTAAATAGCGATCGGAGATGAGTGCTCAGGAACCTACATACCAAATTTCATCAAGATACTCAAAATTTACTCAAGTTATCGTGTTAACGGACGGACGGACGGAACGGACATGGCTCAATCAAATTTTTTTCGATCTGATGATTTTGATATATGGAAGTCTATATCTATCTCGATTCCTTTATACCTGTACAACCAACCGTTATCCAATCAAAGTAATATACTCTGTGAGCTCTGCTCAACTGAGTATAAAAACACAATTCTTCGGGAATGCCATTCAAAAATTGGGCAAATCATGGCAGCTTTTCATTTTTTCTCTGTTTTTACGTGTCACAAACATTTTTATACACCATCGATCATGATTTTAAGTAGGTTTTGGTCGCTATTAACCCAAAAATCTGGGAATGAAAAAGCAGATGAACTAGCTAAAAAGGGCGCGTCCTTGAAGCTTGCTCCATAGACATCCCAACTAGACTGGGCGAGATTAAGAGAAGGCGAGAGGTGCACCTGATCGACAAGCGGGAAAGGCTTGGGTTCAAGCGAGGGACTGTAAAGTGTCGAAGATTATGTGTAGGTCTTACAACCTTAAACTAACAAAGTTGCTTCTATCATTAAAAAAGAGGACTGTATACTCATGACGGGTATTCTGACCAGACAATGCTTTTGGCGTCACATGCCTTAAATTAGGTTTGGTCAGTGATACCAGATGTAGGAAGTTCGGGTTGGAGGAGGAAAGATCGACACATTTTGTGCTCGTGCCCTGCGCTTGCAAGGCTAAGACCCCAGCTATTATGAGTGATACAGCTGTCAGATCTAGAAGCAGTAAGTGGCTTAAGTCCTAGAAAGCTTCTAGTATTTGCCAAGAGGACGGAGTTATTTTATACATAGGGCCTGTTTTTGATAGGGGTTTTCAGTTTGGTCGTTAAAACAAATTTCTGGTAACACTAGGACTCATTCAGTCTATGTGAGGTTCTCATTGACCGGCTAGTTCAACCTAACCTAATCTATACCAAAAACCTGTTTTTTTGAGTTAACACACTATCGAAGTAAATGAGCGATTTGTGCACATGCATTGGTGGAACGGCAAATGAGAAATGGGCTTATAGCGTTTTGGCCCTTGCGACCGTAACTATTGTAGCGCATTTTTAAAATCTTTATTATTCTGCACCTTCTGTCGTAGTTCGAATCGCCTCAACTGTCCCATAAATAACTCAAATATTCAATATAGCAAAAACGTTCTTTATTTACAACACTACTATGGTAGAATTAATTCACTTACAACGTTTTTAAAATCAAACTGATTGACTATCGTTTAACTTGCGCTGCTTTTATACTCTCAGTTGCCTCACTCTCCTATTTCTCCAAGAGCCTAGACTTTTTGCGAACATCCGTCTCGCATAGTTGGTTATTTATTTCTCCTGTCTGCATCATAAATTGGATTTGGATATATACGTGTATGTATATGCGTGAATAATATCATCTGCACTCTTTGTTATTGTGTATATGTCGTCGTCGCTCTTAGCTGCTGTTTACAGCATTTATTTACTAGCGGCATAGTGATGTATCGAAACTGCTAATATTTGGCACGAAATTAATTAAAATAATTAATTAATATTGAAAATAAAAATTTCGCCAAGGTGGTATCACAAAAGTCAACAGCTGTTTTTGTGCAGAACTAAACATTGTATTAATGAAGCATTACAAATCAAAAATAGTTTATACATGTTTTGTTTTATTTTAAAGAAGCTACTGCTGTAACGGAATCTTCAATTTAAGGCCAATTAGAGAATTGTACTTGAGTGAACTCGAGAACTTTCGCTAACTTGAGAAACAACATTTTTGCCATCAAAAACATGCATGTTTGTAACTAAAGCGTAATTTTTTATTGGGATGAGATTTAGAAACTCTTTTCAAACAGCAAAAAAGTAGCAGATTAAGCGTTTGAAAAGAATCTTAGAAAAATTTATTTTCAAATAGTATACAAGGCTTAAACTTAAATTGAGGATTTACATTTTCTCGAACCTCAGTTTTCGTTCGATTGTTTACTTGGACAGGCAGGACTGTCGTCTAACTCACTGCATACCTTAAGTCACCTGCCAAATTTGTAAAATTGTTAATTTGGTGTGTGTAGTTATTATAATAAGAAAACATGTGTTTTTTTTTCAGCAGCGGTGTCAGCAATGGTATTTCAAAATAAACACCTGTCATAAAAATATATATTTTTTGATGTCGCAGCAATTATGAAATGATTATGAATCAAAAAGCGCAAGTGGTACGAAGTAGATAATATGTATCACTCTTGAGACGAGGAAGAGGCACAAAAAAATGACCCAAACAAATAACAAGCGCATACAAAATAGTTCGGCAAAGAAAAACATATCAAAGAAAGAACTGTAAGAATGCGTTTTTATTCTCAGCTGAGCAGAGTTCACACAGTATATTAATTTTGTTCGCATAACGGTACCCAGTAACGGCATAAACTAATCGAGATAGATATAGCCTTCTATATATCAAAATGATCTGGGCGAAAAAAGGAATTCTTTTAGCCATGTCCATCCGTCCCGATCTGTCCATGAACACGATAACTTGAGTAAATTTTGAGGTATCTTAATGAAATTTGGTATGTAATCTCAGATCGCTGTTTAAAATGAACGAAATCGGACTATAACCACGCCCACTTTTTCGATATAGAAAACTTTGAAAAACCTAAAAAGTGCGAAAATTCATTACCAAAGACGGATAAAGCGATGAAACTTGGTAGGCGGGTTGACCTTATGACACAGAATAGAAATTAGTAAAATTTTGAACAATCGGCGTGGCGCCGCTCATTTTTAAAATAAGGTAATTAAAGTTTTGCAAGCTATAATTTGGCAGCTGAGTATGTAATGTTCGGTTACACCCGAACTTGGCCTTCCTTACTTGCCTATTCTAAAAAAAATCAACAGAAACATCTGGGTCGGCAGGTTGGATTTTGTTTCCGCAACATTCAAAGGGGTCGTAGTTTGACAGAAAATCTCAAGGTCTGAGAAACATTATGTGAACATTGGCTTAAAATTTCTTATTTTACATTTCCAATACTCACTCAAATGCATTTATTTAAAATAAATATCTAAATACGCAAATGCTTGTCAACGCCAACGCCACCCACTTAATTATGTTTAGGTACTTACATATGTATATTTATATTTATCTAGAAAATTGCGTGCATCCATGCATAAATTAGGCTCAGGTAGCAGATTTCAAAGAATAGCATATTCATGATTTTATGTGCAACAAATGAAATGTTTTGACAAAAATAAATCGTCACCCCCATAATATTAATGCAAATCGAGATTTGTAGGTCGTTAAAAAAATTTTACAAACGCTGTCGACTTGTCATGCAGCAATGTGTTACAAAATTAAACAAACAGCAATACAAACGTAAATATGAAAGAAGCATTCCAAGCTGACGGGTAGAACATTTGGACTTGTTACTGCTTAAATTGTAAACAATTTTCTTTAACTACACCTTTTCCTGTTTAAGTTCACAAAATTACAACTCAAGTTTAGAAAATTCAAGTCAGAATTTCCAATTTAAATTCAGAAGTTTACAATTCAAGTCAGAAAATGGCAATTCATGTTCAGAAAATTTTGGCCGGTATTTTTCTTTCATCCAATGGAATAAAGAAATGCTTCCATATGACACTTTCGAAAAACCTTTATTCAATTGAGCCCACGTACACCCTTTTGGTGATAGCCTTTCTACCGTAAGCGTATTTGTTGATCTTGGTGTAATATTCGATTCGGGCTTACTTTTGCTAATCACATCAGCTACATCTTTCCCAAGGCCTATTCGAATCTAACCTTCATACGGCGCTATGGCAAGATTTTACAGATCCATAACAAGAAAACATATGTCACCTGGAATCATGAAAGGACCTATTGTGCGAAAACAAGTTTTCGAGAAAAACGCGTTTAAAGTTTTTGTTTTGCTTGACTCTGTGTAGCGGCCGGCCGCTGTGAACGAATTTTGTAATTAAAATTTAAGTAACTTCCCGATAAGATAAAGCTTAAAACTTGGAATATAGTTCAGAACCGATGACATGCAAAAATAGGAAAAAAATCTTCGATAGGTGGCGCATGGATCGAAATATTCAAAAATCGTATTTGTGGTCCGATTTGGTTTTAAATACGTTTTGTGAAAAAACTAAGAAAGATAGGAAACTGCGGTTTATTCCATTGCAAAGAGCGTTAAATTTCCTATAAGAATCACTCAAAAAGTGAGCAACGGTATTTCGCACAATAGTCCATTTCATAATTCCAGGTCACATATAATTCATTGGCGCTTTCAAAACGGAATATGCCTCTTATTATTTGGAATCCAATTTATTCTGTTCATTCACTAAGACTGGAAAGAGTACAGGTGGATCCGTTCGATTTGGTCTTCAACCCCTGATTTTTCTGATCCTAACTTCGTATAGTGCTCGTTGCGTCCTCATAAGCGAATTCACTTGTGTCTAGACGGTCTAGCCAATCCCTCATTTTAACACGCTTTTATTAGATTGGCCTGTATGTACGGAATCTTTGAGCTTAATTTCACGGTTTCTAGAAGTCTGATTAATTTGAAACTTTGCATACGTATCAAGGACCGATTGACAATGCATTAATGTGGTGGTGTGGTGACATAAGAGGTTAACGGCATAAGGTCATTGGCCTTATTACCACTTTGAATGGCCATAAGTTTGATTAAACTTTGCACACGTATCAAAGCTCGATGACAATGCAGTGTGATGGTGCGGTGACATAAGGTAAAACGGGGCCATAAGGTCAAGTGGCCTTATTACCACTTGAGTGGCCATAGTTTGATTGACATCTTGCACACGCAATCAAGCTCGAGACAATTCATAATGTGATGTGCGTGACTAAGCCAAAGGCCATCAGAGTCAACTGCCTTATTACCACTTGATTGCCACAAGTTTGATTGAAACTTTGCACATCGTCTCAGGCTCATAACAATGCATTATGTGATGTGTGGGGTACTTAAGGTCAACGCCGTAGGTCAATTGAGAACTTGCACACTATCAGGCTCGATGACAATGCATGAGTGTGATGGTGTGTGTGACGTAAGGTCAACGCATAAGCGTCCAATGGCGTATTAACACTTGACTGACATAAGTTGATCGAACTTTGCACACGTATCAGGCTCGTATGACAATGCAATAATATGATGTGGGGGGACATAAGGTATACGGACATAAGGTCCATTGAACTTTATGACCACCCAAATGACATAGAATTGAACTTTGCACATATGCGAAAAACGATTCCTTTATATGACAGAAGTGGTATTTTATGCATGGCACATCTACGAAAGAGCATGACTAGGAGCCCTTTTAACCGCTTATAGCTTGGCCTGTATCTGTCTATTTGTCTCTATGTATCAAGGTAGGATCTGTGTGGAGCGAGAGCCCGGTAATGACAGAGCTCCCG
>JARSSU010002481.1:0-41509 GCA_029619165.1 Eurosta solidaginis
AGATATAGACTTCCATATATCAAAATCATCAGTATTGAAAAAAAATTTGATTGAGCCATGTCCGTCTGTCCGTTACCACGCTAACTTGAGTAAATATTGAGATATCTTCACCAAATTTGGTACACGAGCTTATCTGGACCCAGAATAGATTGGCTTTGAAAATGAGCGACATCGGATGATAACCACGCCCACTTTTTATATATATGTATAACATTTTGGAAACACACAAAAAACCTGATTATTTAGTAAATAATACACCAAGAATGTTGACGTGTGGAATGATATTGAGACTCTTGATAGGATAGGATAGGTTAGGTGGTAGCTGCCCTGATAAGGATAGCTCACTTGGACAACACGAAGGTCCGTTGTGATACCACATACACCAAAAATAACGGTGACCTAGATCCAGCTACTTAGAGAATCGTTGGGTAGCAACGATAAAGCTCCGAATGATACCGATCTCAACTTTGGATATATCCTCGGGCAGATCCAAATGAGTCGCGACCGAAGTACTTTCGCCTAATTCTGGCAAAAGCTGGACAATCAAGCATAAAGTGATTTGGTGATTCCACCTCATCATCCTCCATACAGCTGCAGCAGGATGGAGTTTCCAGTATATTGAGACGTACCGCATGGATACCCATGGGACAGTGCCCTGTCAAAACCCCAATGACCATTGATAGGTGAGCCTTAGTGAACCCAATTATTTCAGCAGACCTCCTGCCATCCACTTTCGGCCAGAAAGATCTTGCTACCCTGCAAGACGTGGTATCCGCCCAACGTTTGCTGAGCTGATTCGAGTCCCAGCTATGGAGGAGCAATCCACAGGTGGCCAGCGGGATCCCGAAGTCCCTACAGCCATCTTCATCCGGTTCAGTTGTACCGATGCGGGCTAAGAGATCCGCTTGACAGTTACCCGGGATATCACTATGGCCCGGGACCCAGATAATCTTAATTGTAAAATAATTGTGAGACTCTTGATAAAAATTAAGAAAAAAAATTTTAAATGGGCTTGGCACCGCCCACTTGTGATAAAATCAATTTTACAAATATTATTAATAATAAATCAAAAATGGTTTAACCTATCGTAACAAAATTCGGTAGAGAGGTTGCCTTTACTATAAGGAATGCTTTGAAGAAAAATTAACGAAATCGGCTAAGGACCACGCCTACTTTTATATAAAAGATCTTTAAAACGGTCGTGGATGAATAAAATAAGTTATATCTTTACAAAAAATAGCTTTATATCAATGGTATTTCATTTCCCAAGTGGATTTATAACAATAAATAGGAAAAACTTCAAATTTAAAAAAATGGGCGTGGCACCGCCTCTTTTATGGCTAAGCAATTTTTTATGTTGCGGGAGTCATAACTCGAAGAAAAATGAACGGATCGTAATAAAATTGTGTGCACAAATTTTCCTCATAGCAGGAAATATTTCTATATATATATATATATATATATATATATATATATATATTTATATAAGATTTTTAAAAGGGTCGTAGACGAAAATAATAAGCTATAAAAAAAAATAAATGTAAGGCGCGATAACCTCCGAAGAGATCTAAGGCCGAGCTTCTCTTCCAATTTGCGTCGTGCTCCTCTTGATTTTCCCTACAAATTGGCCGGACGGGACCTACATGATTTTATGCCGACTCCGAACGGCATCTGCAAGGCAGATGAGTTTTCACTGAGAGCTTTTCATGGCAGAAATACACCCGGAGCGCTTGCCAAACGCTGCCGAGGGGCGACCCCGCTTAGAAAAATGTTCTTCTAATTGAAAAACCTTATTTCTAAAATTTTTGATGTTGCTTTGCCCGGGGTTTGAACCCAGGGCATCCGGTGTGGTAGGCGGAGCACGCTACCATCACACCACGGTGGCCGCCTAAGCTATATCTTAGCGAAAATGAGCTTTGTATCAATAGAATTTTACTTTCTAAATTGAATTATAACATTAAATTCGAAAACACTAAAATTTTTGAAAATGGGTGTGGCACTGCCCCTTTATTGTCTAAGCAATTTTCAATGTTTCGGGAGCAATAACTCGAAGAATAATTTACATATCGCAACAAAATTGGGTATACATATTTTCCTTATAGCAGGAAATAATTGTAGTAAAAATGGATAAGATTGGTTAATGGGGCGTGCTCATATAAATGGTTTTAAAAATGGTCGTAGTCAAAAATAATAAGTTAAATCCTAGCGAAAAATAGTTTTGAACCAATCGTATTTTGTTCCAGTCCCATTCCGAGTCTCAGTCCCAGTCGCACTCCGAGTCTCAGTCTCAGCCCTTCCCAGTCCTAGTCCTAACCCAGTCCCAGTCCGCGTCTGGTACACTTCCCGGAAAAAAGGGTCGTAAATACTAACATAGGCAAATTTATATACCAAATTTCAGGCAAATCGCATAGGACGTATGTAAATAGGTATGTGGGTATTATTAATTCATGTCTTCATTCCGGCTTTGCATGCATATTTATCAGTTTTGCCAGGTTGATGCGACTAAATCGAATATCACAATGAATATTACTTTAAAGCTCTCAGCAACAGCTTTCATTTGATATACATATTCTATAAACACATTCCATGGGTACCCGGGTCCACGTTTTGGCCTATATCTCGAGACCTTGTGCGTCGATCGCAACCAAACCTATGTGTAAACCGCCGTGTGAGGTATACGCAACTTATGTGAAAGTTTGAACAAAATCGACAGGATAGTTTTTGATTCTATAAGCCTCACACAAATGGACTTTCATTTTATTCATAAGCTTTTATTTACTTTCACTTCGCTGCTGTTTGTAATCAATTCTTGCAAGTTAAATTTGATACACTTCCCGCTGTCCGATTGGGCTGAAATTTTGCACATATGTATAACTCCGATGACAATGCAATGTTACTTTGCGAGAATTCGATAAATTAATCGATAACAGAGTTATCGGTAAAGATTTGTGTTCACAAGGGAATAAAAGCCTAAGTCCTTTGTTTAGAGGGATGGTGAGTAACCTACAGCGGCTCAAGAACGAGGTAACTTCGCTTTGTTTGTATATACAACGAACGCAGAAGTTAAGCTGTTATTCCTCAATGTTGCATACTTTTCTGCGCACTTGATTTTGTTTTACAGATTTAATCCACAGAGCAGAGATCTGCAATGAGTAGTTGTGAACTGAACGCGACATAGGCAAAGTTACAATAAAATATGATTTTAAGTTAGTTAGCACTGTTTGGCACAATTTTATATGTGCTCTCTGTCAAAAATGCTTCAACTAACTTAGTCACAATTTATTTCGATTATGAATATGCCCCAATATATTCGCATCATGATATAAAAAATCGTGTACTCATACTCAGTCAGGGTTATTTAAACGTAGCGATTCGTATCAGTACTTTGGTTGAGAGCCTTTTTCATCCTGACACCGCGGTAGCGTTGAACGCGAAAGATCTGACAACCGAAGATGCTGATATCCGAAGTGAAGCCACTTTTGGCAAACATATGCGATATGTTTTCTCGAAAATCTGTATATTCATATGTATGTATGTATGTATTTAACGTTTTGTTGTTGCAAGAACACGTGAACATGTATATGCACATATATACAAATTCATTTAAATGAGTTGAACATCCCAAAAGCACAACTGCTGGCGAAGTTTATTTTTTTTTCCAGTTTTGGGAATTGAATCTTCCAGTTCCAATAAATGGCAAGAGGACTCTTAGATTACCTCTTAAAACGCCAGGTTAACAAACGTATAAGGGTAATATACTTGCAACATTTAGACATGCATAAGCAGCTAACATATGTCGCAAAGTAAAAACCCGTAGCACAAATTTTTTCCTTTTAATTGTTAAATATGTATATGACTTGTTGTCATGTGCTTTTTCAAGATTTGTAATTCTTCGCAAACTATATTTATATATCAGTATTATAAATTCACTCCCCTCCAGCAAGTGGTACCCCCATCATGCCCAAGCCAGTGGTCTCAGACATCCTCCAATTGTTATGGAAATATTCATTTAGTCACTTTATGTTGAATAAATTAAAATAATTAATGTCACTTTAAGTTTGACCATGTGAACATTGCATGTGTATATATCCATTTATATAGCAGCTCATATTTGTTGTTAGAAATGTGTCATGTTGATTTGTTAAATAATCCAGCTGGTACCATATGTGATAATTTGTTTTATACATGTGATTATTAATTTTTATACAATGTTTCATGTATTTGTATAAAATGTTGAATACAAATTATATAGAATCTTTCAATTTTTATAGAAATATTTTCATTTTACAGTATTGTAACGCCATTGATAAATTTACCGCTTAGTCACTCCATTTTATCATACTACATTTAGCTTCATGCAAAGACTGGGAAGTTGAAATAAGTTTTGGATACCTAAGTCATGTTGCTGTGTCAAAATTTTTGTATCTCTTTCCTTTATTCTCAGTGTCTCCGAAAATTTAGTTAAGTCTTAATTTTTCCTTCTATTTACATAGTAGCATAGATTTTAAGTTTAGTATACTTTCTCCTTGTAAATAATCCATGTGCATGTCTAATTTAACCGCTTTGTAACTCCATTTTATAATACGATTATAATAGTAGCAAATATGTTTGTTTGTATTTTTATCCAATTCAGTTGATTAATATTTTTCATAAATATAATGTCTTAGTTAACCATTTAGCTTTATACAAGGATTGGGAAGTTGAAATAGATTTGTACTCATGTCATGTTGCTGTATCTATATTCTTGTTTCGATAATAGCATAGATTTTAAGTTTAGTAAATTATAGGTTACATAGTCACATGTTAATTTCATTTTATGTTAAACTAAGTATAATGCGTGTGTATGTGTCCATATATAAATTAGCCCATGTTTGTGATCACAAATATGTCACTTTTATTTGTTAAAAAACTCCAGCTGGTGCATTATTTATGTCGATTAATGATTTTTATAACATATTTTATGTATTTATTTAAAATATTGTATTAATTATTGCATATATTTAATCAATTAATTTATTTTTCTTTTTCTATTATGAATGTTCCGTTAGTCATCAAATAATTTTCATTTTACAGTTTTATAGCTCCGTTATATCATGTATTTATGATAAGTTTACCGCTTTGTATCTCCATTTTATCATACGATTATGATAATATCTTTATAGTAAATTTGATTTTAATATTTCACATAAGTACAACATTTCTATAATCATAAACGAAAGTTTATTTCTATTAATAATTTGCTGACCATTTTGTTATTTATTAGAATTTTATTAGGCTTTGCTGGTCTAGTGTAGTTAGTCCAAGTAAAAACTCGTACTTTTTCTCCAATATCACCCTACGTTTCGCCAAGCCCCTTGGCATCCTCAGGGGTATAATCTTTATTTTAAACAAAAACAACAAAAAACCAAACAAAAACAAACAGAAAATAAATTTTTGAAAGCACATAAATCACTATAAAAACATTGGTGACAAACTTACATAAAAAGTATTAAATTAACGTGTAAACATCACACAACATAAAACAACAAACACTTAAAACTAAAAACATCCATCAGTACCATGGTCATTGGGTACTTTTGTCATACTAAAATGTCATAAACAAGCCAAATAGCTAGCAGCAATAAACTAGGTGTCTTCTTTTCTGTTCATCGTGCTCTCCCTTCTTTGTAATATGTGTAAGCTTACCAAAGTGTATCTCGTCTTTTCTCTCTTCTCCACGTCTATTATTGTTGCATTTTTTAGATCAGGTCTATGTCCGCGTGTTAGTGCGTGTTGAGCAAGTGCAGTGCTGTTTTTCTTCTTTCTTATATCGGCGTCGTGCTCTGCCAGTCGGGTTCCTAGTGCCCGTTTCGTTGTTCCAACGTAGATTTTGTTGCAGTTCTCGTTGTCTCCACCTTTGCATGGAATTTGGTAAACCACGTTGTTTTGTTGGTGTGGTTCTATACGGCTTTTTGTACGTGTAAAAATGGTAGAGAGTGTGCAGTTCGATTTGTATGCGAGAGATATGTTCGGTTTCTTGTTTTTTCATGTCTTGATTGAAGTTTTCCGTAAGCTTCGGAATGTATGTGACACTGTGGTATTGCTTTGTCTCCCTTGTGTTGTTAGTTGATGTTATTTTTTGCGCTCTGTTTACTTCTAATAATTTGTGTTGTATTAGGGATGTAATTAAGTGGCTCGGGTAATTATTGTTTATTAGTATACTGTATATTTTTGTTTTATTATTTCCCCAGAACTGTTTGTGGCTTAACGTAAATATTTTGTGTATGAGGCTTTTTGCTGTATTTACTTTGTATTTTGTGGGCTGCGAGGATAGAAAGTTTTATTATTCTGCCGGAGGATATGGATTTAGAATACCAGTCCAGCACTATTTCGTTGTTTTTCCTGTGAATAAGGACATCCAAAAACGGGATCATCAAATTCTCTTCTTTCTGCATCGTAAATTTCAGTTTGTTGTGGTATCTGTTCAATGTGTTTAGAATTATGTCTAAGTCGTTTCGTTTGACGATCGCAAAAACATCGTCCACGTACTTTACTATAAGCTTCAGTTGTATGTTGTGGGTTTGCTTCAGTTCGGAGATGGTGTTGTCCAGCAAATCGTCCATTATAATGTCTGCTATGGTCGGGGCAGAGTGGTCGAAATGAAAATGGGCTAAAAAGTTGGTAGTATCTACCAATAAAGTGATAAAGTCCGTGCACTGATTCCCTTCTTCTCCCAGCAGTTGGTGCCAAGTGCGAAGAAAGAGAGGCACTAATGAGAAATTTTGGTAAACAGTTAATAAATAAAAGGTTCTACCCAGATGCACGCAAAAACACCTTAGCATGAGTTTTGTAAAACAAAAAGGTTATAAAAACAAGTAAAGGTGCATAAGTTCGGGTGTAACCGAACATTATATACTCAGCGTGAGCTTCATTGCACATTTCATTTCAGATAAATTACTTTTCTACATAACACGTGGCACCGCCCGTTTTAAAAAAAATGTAACCTCATTTCCTCTTACAATAAAACTTGATAAGTGAAATATCATTGATTGAAAACTATTTTTTGCTAAGTTGTAGACTATTATTATAGTCTACGACCCTTTTAAACTTGTTTTATATAAAATTGGGCGTGGTCTTTAACCGATCCCGTCCATTTTTTACTAGAAATATTTTCTGCTATAAGGAAAATATGTGTACCCAATTTTATTACGATCCGTTAATTTTTCTTCGAGTTATGGCTCCCGAAACATAGAAAATTGCTTAGTCATAAAAGGGGCGGTGCCACGCCCATTTTTTAAAATTTGAAGTTTTTACTATTTATTGTTATAAATCCACTTGGGAAATGAAGTACCATTGATATAAAGCTCTCTTTTGTAAAGATATAACTTATTTTATTCGTCCAAGACCCTTTTAAAAATGTTTTATATAAAAGTGGGCGTGGTCCTAAACCGATTTTTCTTCAAAGCATTCCTTATAGTAAAGGCAACCTCTGCCGAATTTTGTTACGATATGTTTAACGATTTTTGATTTATGATTAATAATATTTGTAAAATTCATTTTATCACAAGTGGGCGGTGGGCGGTGCGCCCATTTTAAGAATTTTTATAAAGAGTCTCAATATCAGTCCATACGTCAAATTTCAACATTCTAGGTGCATTATTTACCCCCGCTGAGCGGGTTGTGGCGCTGGGCTTGGGACCCGCCACGTAAAACCATACTCCAATGAAATATAACAACAAGCCTCGGATAAATACACTCTCTATTGATGACGACCATGGCAAACGTTTGAAGGACAATGAATTAAAGGCATGCACCTGGAACGTCCGCTCCCTGAATGGATTGGTGCAGATGCCCGGCTGGTTGATGTCCTCGTCAAAGCAAAATCTGACATCTACCGCCATCCAAGAAATGCGTTGGACGAAGCAAGGAAGAAAGAAGATCAAAAATTGTGACATATATTGGAGTGGCCATGCGAATAAGCGCAGTTTCGGCGTCGGATTCGTGGTGGGAGAGAGACTTTGTCGCCAAGTGCTGGCGTTCACGCCTGTGGACGAGCGTCTCGCCGCTATTCGAATAAAAGCAAAATTTTTTAATATATCATTCATCTGCGCCCATGCGCCGACAGAGGAGAAAGACGATGAGGTGAAAGACACTTTTTATGAACAATTAGAACGCACATACGAGCGCTGCCCCCGTCATGATATAAAAAGTCGTGCTTGGCGACTTTAACGCCAGGGTGGGCAAAGAAGGTGTTTTTGGCCCTACAGTCGGAAAGTTCAGCCTACACAATGAAACTTCTCCTAACGGACTGAGGCTGATTGACTTTGCCGGTGCTCGAAACATGGTCATATCAAGCACGAGGTTCATGCATAAAAAGATACATCAAGCTACATGGCTGTCTCCTGATCGAAATACTCGCAATCAGATCGACCACGTTGTGATAGACGGACGGCATGCCTCCAGTGTTTTAGATGTGCGAACGATCCGAGGACCTAACATCGATTCGGACCATTATCTCGTTGCAGCCAAAATACGCACCCGCCTCAACGCGGCTAAAAACAAGGAACAAAAAACACAAGGAAAGCTAGACGTCGAAAAGCTTCAATCACAACAGACTGCCAATGATTTCGCAACTCGACTCTCACACCTGCTCTCTGAGGGCACAACTCATCCTGAAGGAATACAGGAGCAGTGGGAGCATATCTCCAAAGCACTTCATACTGCCGCCGAGGAAAAAATTGGTTACCGGCGGCCACGAAAAAACAACTGGTATGATGAAGAATGCCGCGTTGCAACCGAAAGAAAAGACGCTGCCTACAGGGCTACGTTAAAAGCGAGCGCGACAAGAGGAGTGTGTGAACGCTATCGTGAGTTGAAAGGGAAGCGAGACGCCTTTTCAGGAAGAAAAAAGCAGAAGCAGAAAGGCGTGAGTGCGAGGAGCTTGAGCTGCTAGCCACCAGGAATAACGCCCGAAAATTCTACCAAAAAATACGGCGACAGACGGAAGGTTTTAAGACCGGGGCAAACTCCTGTAGGAATGAAAACGGCGACCTTGTAACTGATGTCCAGAGAGTGCTTAGATTATGGAGGGAACACTTCTCTGCTCTCCTAAATGGAGGCAGCAATTCACCGCGCAGAGATGAAGAACCCGATCCCGCAATCGATGATGATGGAATATATGTCCCCCCGCCCGATTATGACGAAGTTAGAATAGCAATAACCAAATTGAAAAACAACAAGGCCGTGGGCGCTGATGGATTGCCTGCGGAGCTATTCAAGTTCGGCGGCGAGGAGTTGGTAAGGCGCATGCAGCAGCTTCTTAGCAAATATGGGCGGACGAAAGCATGCCCGACGGTTGGAATCTAAGTGTTCTTTGCCCAGTCCACAAGAAGGGGGATACTGCAAAATGCACCAACTATCGTGGAATCAGCCTTCTTAATATCGCATATAAGGTCCTTTCAAGTGTATTGTGCGAAAGATTGAAGCCCACCGTGAACCGGCTGATTGGACCTTATCAGTGCGGCTTCAGACCTGGTAAATCTACCATCGACCAGATTTTCACAATGCGCCAAATCTTGGAAAAACCCGTGAAAAGAGAATCGACACACATCACCTCTTCGTCGACTTTAAAGCCGCCTTCGACAGCACGAAAAGGAGCTGCCTATATGCCGCTATGTCTGAATTTGGTTTCCCCGCAAAACTTATACGGCTGTGCAAAATGACGTTGAGCAACACCATCAGCTCAGTCAGAATTGGGAAGGACCTCTCCGAGCCGTTCGAAACTAAACGAGGTTTCAGACAGGGTGACCCCCTATCGTGCGATTTCTTTAATTTGATGCTGGAGAAAATTATACTAGCTGCAGAACTTAACCGCACTGGAACAATATACTATAAAAGCGTGCAATTACTGGCATATGCTGATGACATTGATATCATCGGCCTAAACACCCGCGCTGTTAGTTTCTGCTTACTCCAAGCTGGAAAAAGAAGCGGTAAAGATGGGTTTGATGGTGAATGAGGACAAAACGAAGTACCTGCTGTCATCGAGCAAAGAGTGAGCGCATATGCGCCTTGGCAACCACGCTACTGTTGGCAGCCATAATTTCGAAATAGTAAAAGACTTCGTTTATTTGGGAACCAGCATCAACATTAGCAACAACATCAGCACTGAAATCCAGCGAAGAATCAATCTTGCCAATAAATGCTACTTTGGACTAGGTAGGCAATTGAAAAGTAAAGTCCTCTCTCGGCGAACGAAAATCATACTCTACAAGTCACTTATCGTACCCGTCCTGCTATATGGGGCAGAAGCATGGACCATGACAACAGCAGATGAAGCGGCTTTGGGAGTGTTCGAGAGAAAAGTTCTTCGAAAGATTTATGGACCTCTACGCGTTGGCGATGGCGAGTACCGAAGAAGATTTAATGATGAGCTGTACGAGCTATACGCAGACATCAACATAGTCCAGCGAATTAAAACGCAGCGGCTGCGCTGGCTAGGCCATGTTATGCGAATGAAAGATGATGCTCCGGCCAAGAAAGTGTTTCTATCGGAACCCGCCTATGGAAGCAGAGGTAGAGGGCGGCCCCCACTCCGTTGGAAGGACCAGGTGGAAAACGATTTAAACTCCCTTGGTGTGACCAATTGGCGCCGGTTGGCGGAGCGAAGGAGCGACTGGCGCGCCTTGTTGGACGGCCATAACCGTTTAGACGGTTAAGCGCCAATTAAGTAAGTAAGTAAGTAAGTAAGGTGCATTATTTACTAATAATCAGGTTTTTGTGTTTTCCAAAATGTTATATATATAAAAATTGGGGGTGGTTATCATCCGATTTCGTTCACTTTCAATACCAATCTGTTCTGGGTCCAGATAAGCTCGCGTACCAAATTTGGTGAAGATACTCTTTTACTCAAGTTATCGTGTTAACGGACGGACGGACGGACGGACATTGCTCAATCAAATTTTTTTCGATACTGATGATTTTGATATAAAGGTCGATTCCTTTATACCTGCTAGAGATGTTGCAGGGACGAAAAATAGTGTGAGGCAAGCTTCACAAACTCTTGTAGGTCACAGTCACCACTTACCACAGCAGCATTTGGTAAACTACCACCGTCTGTATTTGTTATTTAACAATTATTTGTACAATTTTTATTCAGCTAATTTGTTCACAATTTTAATTTTTACTCTCTAAAACTGTAAGCAGTGTATTTTGTGTGCTTAAATTATGTTAAAAATTGTATTAAAGTTTTTGGTGTGGTGGAAGTGACCTACTAGAATTTTTTGTGAAGCTCCGCTGCTTTCCACTGAAGTTCGCGCATGCAACATCTTTATTCTTCAATCAACCTTTGATATTTCGGCGCTGCGCTGCTGATCAGATTAGCTGTGACGTCGTTCTCGCTCTTCCTCAAAGATTATCGAAAATAAAGATGTTGCAGGCGCAAACTTCGGTGGAAAGCAGCGGAGCATAACAAAATTCTAGTAGGTCACTTTCACCACACCAAAAACTTTAATACAATTTTTAACATAAATTAAGCGCACAAAATACACTGATTGTAGTTTTAGAGTGTACAAATGTAAATTCTGAACACATTAGCTGAATAAAAAGTGTATAAATAATTATTAAATACCAAATACAGACAGTGGTAGTTAACCAGTTCTGCTGTGGTAAGTGGTGAATGTGACCTACTAGAAGTTTTGTGAAGATTGCTTCACACGATTTTTCGTCCCTGCAACATCTTTATTTTCGATAATCTTTGTCTTCCTTTGCTCGATCGGCTTAGTAAGGCGAGCAAATTTCCCCACTCTCAATGGTTTGGTATACGATGACAAGTGTTTTTGGCATTTTCTGCGACTGCACTTGCTAGGACGTTGACCCACATCCAATTAGCCGATAGTCCAGCTGTTTTGTTATAATATGATTAGGGGTGGGACCGTTTTAACTAATTTGCCGTAAGTTTTCCTTTGTACCCAAATATATATATATATAACGGAAAGTGAAGTTCAGCTGGGACTTCTATAAAATTTTGAGGTCACTGTATATAACCTCCCGCGGGCGAAGACCTCAAATATGGTGGGAACTCTTGGGATTAGCTTTAGTTTAGTTTGGTTGCTCCTGTTTAGCTATATATTTTAGCCAATTTAATTTGCACCACCGGCACGGACACTTTTACCGTCGGACTACGTTCAAATGTGTTATACTAACTCGAACCACGAATACTGCACTTTATAAATGTGTACTCATGACCACTGCATTCACTTGAAACTTCTTCAGAACTGATCTTCCCTGCATTTGGGGATTGCAGTCGACCCAACTACCAAGCGTCAGCCTGTCACCCATATTTTCCGAAATAATTGGTATAATACAGCTCGGCTCAAACACTCGGTAAAACTTGGGTCACACTTTTACCCACATCCACTCACTCTTAGCCTCGCAGCAATATTGCATACTTCGCGGTACATACTCTTGCATTGGCAAAACGCATTCTTGTCGAAAGACACACTCATGCCCACTATGTAACAAAAAAAGGAGGCTGCGGTTACATGCTCGCAACCGCCGATGGTGCCTGCATCATGGAGCGTGAGCAAAATAAGATTCTACTGCAGCCCACTAAATTTAAATTCCTGGCCAACGTGTGGCTTCGTCCCACGACCCCAAGCCGGGTTCCATAAAATCATTTATCGAATTCCTCTTCGTCTACCTTCTGATCCCTTTGGTCTACAATTATTAGCCTATCAATGGGTTGTTCTACTATACAGGACTGGAGATGCTACGTATGCTGACATACTAGGAAAATTGAGGAGTTGCGATGAACTAAAAGCCCTAGGGGGTGATGTCAAAACTATTAGAAGAAGGAGATTTGTTGCTGCAGCTTAAAAGAGCCCAAGAGGGAAAACAAGCACGTACCAAGCGGAGATTGAAGCAGTTCTAAACGAGTCAGCGAAGGTCACAGCAAAATCTCAAGTTCAGTTCAGAGACCTCGATGAAATAACTACGCCGGATGAGATTTGTGATGCGATCCATCAGCAATGTAGGATAGAACGGCCTGATTCAACTGCCACAAAAAGTTTACGTACAGGGTACAGTGGTACAAAATCGGCACTTGTACGTCTTACAGCGAATGATGATAAAGTTGTTCTAAAGGCGCAAAGAACACGAGTAGGATGGGTATCTTGTCGAATTAGAGAGGTGAAACAGGAGAGATACTGTTATAGGTGCTGGGCCTATGGACATATAGCCCAGAAGTGCAAAGAGACTATAGATAGGTCAAAACTTTGCAGGAAATGCGGTCAGGATGGACACAAGGCCGCGAACTGGACCAACGTACCGAAATGTACGTTATGTGGGGCACAACATTCGGCAGGCAGTTTTAGATGCCCACAACAGGAAGGAAGCAGCCAGATTGCCCTATGAGATTGTTGCAACTCAATTTAAACCACTGTGTAGCGGCTCAAGTCCTCTTATCCCAAACAATGTTTGAAGGAGGATTTGACTTAGCGGTACTCTCTGAGCCATACAAAAATAAGTAGGAGCAAGGCTGGCTCACGGACTCGGCTGGGGAAGCCTCAATTTGGATACCAGGAAGACTTCTTCCGCAGGAAAAGATGGCACCAACAGTGGCAGGATTCACGTGCGCAAAAATCAAAGGAATATACATTTTAGTTGCTATGCACCTCCGAGCATGAGTAGCACAGAGTTTGAGATCATGATTCTTGGGATGACCATAGAAGCACAGGGTAAACACCCGCTTATAATATGTGGAAACTTCAATGCATGGTCAACTGTATGGGGTAGTAGTAGAACTACCGATAGGGGTAGAGTTCTTCTCCCAAGCCTTACACCCCTGAGGCTAGAACTTCTAATTGAAGCAGGGAAATATACATTCGACACTGGCAATAGACGCTCCATTATAGATCTCACGTTTCCTAGTAGCGAAATAGCGAGACGAGCAAAATGGTCCATCAGTAACGTCTAGACACACAGCGACTACAAAGCTATTAGCCTAGATCTAGTGGAAACTGCACCAAGGAACGCCTCCAACCAACTGAGAAATAAGATGGAAACAACACCTTTTTGAACCAGAAGTATTTGATGTTGTATGGAACGATGCCGTAATACGAAGGACACATGCGGAAGATCTTTCGTTTCAAATATCTAAGTCATTAGGTATGGCGTGTGATGCTGCCATGCCCAGAAGTCGCGCAAAAGTAAATCGGACTCCAGTATATTGATGGAACGAGGAAATAGCGGAGGAGCGTAGAGAATGCCACAAGGCACGGCGAAGGGCACAGAGGGCACGCTCGTCGCCACGATATGATGAGCTACACAATACCTACATAGCCCAAAGAAGGACGCTTAAAAATACTATAAAAAAGAGCAAGAGAGCCTGCTTCAAGGAACTGATGGATAGTGCTGATCTTGATCCTTGGGGATTGGCTTACAGAACGGTGATGGCGAAAATTAAAGGGCGGAACTCAGAGCAGCCTACATGCCCGATACTAATGAGAAGAATCGTAGAAACTCTTTTTCCGACACAATATTACCGGACCTATTAAAGTGAGTTTCTGAAAGGAATTGAAATCCCAGAAATAACAGAGCAGGAGGTACTAGATGCAACACAAATAGTTGCGGACAGTAAGTCTCCAGGACCTGATGAGTGCCAAATATAGCTCTTAAATCAGCCATAAGGTCTAGAACATCGGTATTTACGGATCTCTACAACGCCTGTTTCCAAGAAGGCGTCTTCCCCCGCTCATGGAAACGTCACAGACTGGTTCTATTGCTGAAACCTGGTAAGATGCCCGACCAGCCATCTTCATACAGGCCACTTTGTATGTTGGATTCAATAGGAAAGATTCTCCAACGTATTATTAGTGGGCGTATGCAGCAGACCCTGGAAGGCCCAGGTGGCTTCCCAAATAGTAAGTTTGGATTTCGAAAATCGAGATCCACGATAGACGCAATACAAACAGTTGTCAATATAGCCCGCGGAGCCATAACCGGAGGCCAAAGTAAAAGGAAGCTCTGTGCACTGATAACTTTGGATATTAGAAGTGCTTTTAACACCGCGAACTGGATGCAGATAATGACAACGCTACGAAACTTTGGCACACCTGCTTACCTGCTCTCTTACGAGTCCTTTTTGATACGGATGAGGGACCAAGAATGCACAACATCACGGGCGGTGCCTCTCAGGGATCTGTTCTAGGTCCAACTCTTTGGAATGCGATGTATGACGGGATGCTACAAATCGAGCTTCCCGGAGGCACGGAAATTGTCGGCTATGTAGATGATATTGTCGTAGTAGCATGGCCAAGAAACTTGATCTGCTCCAAACATTATGTAATGACGCCGTGGGAAGAATAAGGAATGGTTGACAAACATGGGGCTGGAGATGGCTAGCAATAAGACAGAAGTGGTTCTGGTGGGCTCAAAGCGGACTGTGGATGAGTTGGTCCTAACCATAGGAGATTATCAAATAAATTCAAAGCCTTCCTTGAAATATCTAGGAGTAATCATTGACTCAAAACTAACTTTTAGGGAGCACTTCAGGGCGGTGGGGGAGTAAGTTTCTAGAGTTAGTGGAGCCCTAACGCGAATAATGCCCAACATCGGCGGCCCAAGCGTAGCTACCCGTCAGCTATTATCCAACGTAACCAGCTCTATAATATTATATGCAGCACCAGTATGGCACGGATCTAAAATGGTCCCCCAAAAAGATATACTAGCAGCCTACCGCATTACTGCTATACGAATAGCATGTGCTTATCGGACGGTGTCCGACGACGCGATCCATGTTTTATTCAGGAAAATTCCAGTAGATCTACTCTCAGGTGAAATGGCCGATCTGTATGGCATTGGAATCAGCCGACCATCTGAAGATACTAAGAAAAGCGCAAGGTCACGAACAATAGTTAGGTGGCAAGAACGGTGGGAAGATTCGAGAAAAGGGCGCTGGACCTTTATGCTAGTCCGGAATATAGCGGAATGGTACATAAGCGTGGGATAGAGGAGGATCCTTTCTGTCCAAACTGTCCCTCCGAATTGAAAAGCGCGGAACATGTAATGTTTCACTGCCCTCGTTCTCACGGCGAAAGACTGTCTGTAAACAGAGTTTTTGTAGAGGAGCCTTCCATTAGGAATTTAGTTCCACGAATGTGCGGACAAATATATTGTTGGATTGCTGTGAGAAAGATGGCCTATATAGTAATGACGAAATTGATGCATGCTGAAAGGGAGCGCAGAGAAATGCGCATACGAAGTAGTGGCGACTAAATCGCCGTATATCTTTAGCAGTGTTTAAAAATAAAAGGAGAGGAAGGAGTAGAGAGGGGACCGATGACGAAACCAGAATAAAAAACTATATATACTTTACCCGATTTAATTCCGATCAGATTTTGGAGGAGCTCATCTTACACTTTACATAGTTTTCCTTTTAATTACTCCTAAAAATCGGCGCTAAGGGACCTATGCCGATTCCTAATGTATGCTGTTAGACAGAGGAATTTTCATAAAAAAACTTTTCATAGCAAAAATACACTTGAAGTGTTGACCAAACCACTGCCAAGTGGCGATATTACGCAGAAAAACTTTTTTCTAGTTGAAACAATGTTTTTTTTCTTTTTCTTTTGCACGGGACTTGAACCCAGGACCTTGGGTCTGGTAGGAGGAGCACGCTAAGACCACACCACGGTGGTCGCCGATAAAAGCATAATAGAATCAGCATATATGTAGACTGAAGTCCAAACAATACCAAAACCGGAACCAATAGAGACTGCGGTACGTACCTGGAATAGGAGTTGGAACCGAAGTAATATTACCAATAAGATTGACACCGAAAGCCTATTGCTTGTACCTGGTACGCTTAAGCAGCCAATGCTCAATTGAATCATTCCGGAAATAATCGGAGTAAATTCTCAAAGAGATAGCTTATTGGATAAGACCACATACAGTAGTTATTAAACTGTTTGAGAGCTTGGCGGCGCCGGTTAACACACCTCCTAGTGAATTTTAAGTGGCACCTATCTACGCTAGAAAACTGCTGCAGCGTTCAAATGCTTCCACCCTTCAGTTCGCCAGAACAATTCTGCAAAGGAGTTTTATCCTACCTCTTTTCATGAAACTTACAACTAGGGCTGCGTTTGACGAAGTGAGAATTTTGGATTGCCACTTTCATTTTCCTAACAATATTAACTGATTAGGTGTAGTTCAGCAATACCTTCAATAACATACTTAGATGGTCTAATTTAAGTCATTCAGAGCCATATTTTTGAAACCGGAACCAGTGTCTAGTTTGTTTGGCCAATGCAACATAACATTGAAGTGAAGCACTTTGACCACCATATCAAACCTCCAGGAGACCTGCTTTGTAGAGACTGACACCTATCGCTTGCACCCACTTCGCTGAAGGAGCCAAGGCTCAACTGAATCGTTCCCAAAATAAACGGAGTAAACTTTTAAACAGTAAGCTCATTCGATATAAGACCACATGCAGTAGATATTAAACTCTCCAACAACTGGGATGCTGGTTAACACACCTCCTAGTGAATTTTAAGTGGCACCTATCTATACCAGTAAGCTGCCGCGGCGATCAAATGCTCCCGCGCTTCAGTTTCCCAGACCATTTCTGCACACGAATTTTCATCCCACAGTTGCTTCATGAAACTTACAACTAGGGCTGCAATCGACGTGGTGAAAATGTTGGGGTGCAGTCTCTACCACTTTATTTCATTAACCATGGTTGGATCATTGTTGAAAGTATCTGATCGTTTTGTGATCGAGTGTTAACCAAATGACACGTTCTGATACCGATAAGAAGACCTACGCCGTTAATAATTTCAATATTAAACTTGTGAACAACACTTCGGAAAATAAAACAGCCTTAACAACCCACTGTAAGGATACGGGCCACTATCCCGATTTCCAAAATGTTACTATATTGGACATAGAGAAACAATATAATAACCGCTTCACCATGGAAATGCTCCACATTTTGAACACGCCTAACGATGAGAGAATTAATTTTAAAAGTGACACAGTAGTTGCATAAATAAATAATTTTTAATGACCATATATCCAAATTTAATGTTCCTTTTTATATATTTGTGTTTACCAACAATCCTGAACATGTCTTCACATTGAAGCCGAAATATCGACAAATTAAAAAACAATACAATTTTAAACATTGTGCTTTATATTACCATACGGCCTTTAAGCTCATAAAATAAACACTACATAAACGTATAAGGCTATAAAAATTACTAAAAATTTTCAAACGGAGAGCACCCTAAAGAACGAAAACTCCTATAAGATGTACCAAACCATCAAACGCAAATATAATACACGGACCAACAAGTACATCAAGCGATAACAGCAAAAAACACAACAAATCATATGATAGGACATACTATTTCAACTTTATTGAAAAAGTTAAATCTACATTTTATTTTAAAAAGAATACAAGAAATTGAAAATTGTTTAAAGGTTAAATTTATTTTTTTTTGTATACATACTATATCCAGTTTTATAAGTTACATTTTTCGCACACCAAAGTTCACTTCGTTATGGAACCTCCCTTCAGTATTTTATTCCAAAGCGCTCTATATAAGTTTAAATTCAATATATTTTGATATGAGCTGAGACGTTTACGAAATAAATCTGAAATGGAGCGTTCAGCCGATATAGAGTAATGATTCACTTAGCTCAAACGTGTAATCAATTCTGCTAGGAAAAGCGAAATCCTTGGATCACCTAAATTTATATACACTTTCGGATTTCCCGTCGCAAATGTTGCCACCGCACAAAGTTGTTTCTCAAAGATGACTGGATCTCCAGCCTTTTCTGCACATTTTCCGTCATCTTTAGCACAATACATATTCTTTTTTTTGGGGTAATAGTCACATTCACTTGGTGCTACTATAGTTAACTCATGTATTCCGAGTATTTCCATCGTGGTGCCCTTCGGAAGATTATTTGGGCAAAGTACAATTGGGGTCAGGCCAACATCACTTGTAAAGCGTTGATGCAGTAAAACTGCAGCAATATCGTTGTCTGTTTGCCATTCTAAATTATATTTTACATAAATTGGATGACTCACTTTACGAAAAGGTGCGCATAAAACGTTTGGGCTTTTTTTATTGAATTTTGCAACGTATATTGTATAATTATAGTAATCCTTCACGCATCCCGCAGCTGTGATAACTAGTTCCCAAGTGACTAATGAGCCACGGCAAAAACAATCTTTCTCTTTAAATAATGATACCAAATACTCTTCAGTCTGCGAATTTACATGGGTCAAAAGACCGCCAAGTACGACAGCCAGGATTGCGATATAATTATGTAAATTCATAGTTTTTAGTTTTTTGGACGTTTTACGCTGCTCGTTAAATATAAAGTAACTAAAGCAAGAAACGTTTTGTGTGCGCTATTTATATACAGTGGCTTTATGAGATTTTCGGGTGCAAGTGCACGGTTAGAAATCTGAGCTCAAATGTTTATCCATTAATCGGTTTCAACAATTTTTGAAACATTTCGCTACTAAATTGGAAACCTCTCAATTTAATATTGTCTTTTTTAATTTTATTTAATTTCAATTTAAAAATTGTTTAAACAATAAGTTTAATATATTCAGCCCAATTCTAAACGAAAATTCCGTGCGAGTTTTTTCCCTTCTCCCATTCCTCGTATTCTAAATAAAAATTCCTTGTGAGTTTTTTCACTTCTCCCTTTCCTCGTATTCTGAACAATGTTCGAAAAAGCGGAAACCGGTTATGGGAGAAAAGTAGGTATTATGAATGTGAGGGAGAGGGAGATTTCTCTGCCATTTCATAGGAGTTTTTTCACTAGTTAAATTAAAGGGAATGTATAAAAATAGTAGCGGCCACAGTGGTGTGATGGTAGCGTGCTCCGCCTACCACACCGTATGCCCTGGGTTCACACCCCGGGCAAAGCAACATCAAAATTTTAGAAATAAGGTTTTTAAATTAGAAGAAAATTTTTCTAAGCGGGGTCGCCCCTCGGCAGTGTTTGGCAAGCGCTCCGGGTGTATTTCTGCCATGAAAAGCTCTCAGTGAAAAATCATCTGCCTTGCAGATGCCATTCGGAGTCGGCATAAAACATGTAGGTCCGGTCCGGCCAATTTGTAGGGAAAATCAAGAGGAGCACGACGCAAATTGGAAGAGAAGCTCGGCCTTAGATCTCTTCGGAGGTTATCGTGCCTTACATTTATTTTTCTATTTTTTATAAAAATAGTTAAAGGAAATTGGTTCTTTTAAGAAAGAACACTTATTTGTACAAATTTGTGCTAAAATATGTATTTACATTCTACCACAATATTCTCACTGTTAATACAACAACAATAACAACAACAACAACCACAATATTCTTTATTTTAAGTCGAAAAGTATGTCATAAGCAACGGAAGAGCTCTTCGTATATTTGATGCAGCCATCCAGAAATTGCGCAAGGATTTTTAAGAAGGCTTAAATAGATTTTGGCATATGGAGAAAGGCGAACTCAACTCGACTTGGCCGCCAGAAAATTGCTTTGCTGAATGAAAGCAGGCAACTCCGGCGCATTTGTGTTATTCCGCCGTCTTCTTCTACTTATGCTCCTCTGTTGATGTTGCTGTGGCACCAATTCATTACTCATTTCAGTGAATACCACATGAAATGCGATACTATGCATTGTTTATATTTTATTTCTTAATTTCAAACAAATTCTCAACAATAATTAAACTTTTCTATTTTTTAAACAAAATAAGAAATGCGCAACGAAATTTCAATTGACAAAACAGCTGACTTCGAAAATTCGAAATTCATATTCCCCAATTATTCTTCTCCCTAGGAGAAAAGAATTGGAGGAATTTTGGTGTGATTAAAACTAGAAGACCCGGCAGAAGTTGTCCTGCCCTAAATTTGGCCTATCTGCATACATTTTAATAAGCTTTTTCCGTCTGACTCTGCCCTCCCCCCTCTTCACTTTTTCCTAATCCTTTTATTCACTCCTCCCTCCGTCTTTTTCGCTTCATCTATCTCCATCTTCGTCCCATTCTATCTCTTTCTCAATCTCCTTCTCTCTTTTCTCAATTCCTTCTAATTTTTCTGCATCCCTTATTGCCTGTACCAGAGGGTGGTATGTATTTTATTCCAGTCCCAGTCCCAGTCCCACTCCGAGTCTCAGTCCCAGTCCTAGTCATAATCCCTGGATAATATATTACTCTGTACTAAAGCACTCATCAACAGCTATAATTTGATATCCATATTGTATAAACACTATCCAGGCATTCACTGGCCCACGTTTTGGCCTATATCTCGAGACCCTAGTCACCCAGGTGTATGAAAATTACCCTCTACTAAAGCACTCATCAACAACTTTCATTTGTTATCCATATTCTAAAAACACTTTCTAGGGGCACTAGGGTCCACGTTTCGGCCTATATCTCGAGACCATGTACGTCGATCGCAACCAAACCTATGTAGTAACCACCGCGTGAGGTTTACGCAACTTGTGTGAAAGTTTGAACAAAATCGACCGACGCATCTCTTCAAACACCGGCGACCAACTAACACACATTTTAGCCTTTCTTTTTATACTCAGTTGAGCAGAGCTCACAGAGTATATTAACTTTGATTGGATAACGGTTGGTTGTACAGGTATAAAGGAATCGAGATAGATATAGACTTCCATATATCAAAACTATCAGTATCGAAAAAAAAATTTGATTGAGCCATGTCCGTCCGTCCGTCTGTCCGTTAACACGATAACTTGAGTAAATTTTGAGGTATCTTGATGAAATTTGGTATGTAGGCTCCTGGGCACTCATCTCAGATCGCTATTTAAAATGAACGATATCGGACTATATAACCACGCCCACTTTTTCGATATCGAATTCGAGAACATTCGAAAAACCGAAAAAATGCGATAATTCATTGCCAAAGACAGACAAGGCGATGAAACTTGGTAAGAATTGGTAAAACTTGGTAGAAAATTAGTAAAATTTTGGACAATGGGAGTGACACCGCCCACTTTTAAAAGAAGTACTTAAAGTTTTGCAAGCTGTAATTTGGCAGTCGTTCAAGACATCATGAAGGCATATGAAAATTTGGCAGGAACGTTACTCCTATTACTATATGTATGCTTAATAAAAACTAACAAAATTGGAGAACAACCACGCCCACTTAAAAAAAGAATTTTTTTAAAGTCAAATTTTAACAAAAAATTCAATATCTATACAGTATATAAGTAAATTATGTCAACATTCGACTCCAGTAATGATATTGTGCAATAAAATACAAAAATAAAAGAAAATTTTAAAATGGGCGGGGCTCCGCCCATTTTCATTTAATTTGTCTAGGATACTTTTAATGCCATAAGTCGAACAAAAATTTACCAATCCTTGTGAAATTTGGTAGGGGCTTAGATTCTAGGACGATAACTGTTTTCTGTGAAAAAGGGCGAAATCGGTTGAAGCCACGCCCAGTTTTTTTACACAGTCGTCCGTCTGTCCTTCCGCTCGGCCGTTAATACGATAACTTGAGCAAAAATCGATATATCTTTACTAAACTCAGTTCTCGTACTTATCTGAACTCACTTTGTATTGGTGTAAAAAATGGCCGAAATCCGACTATGACAACGCCCACTTTTTCGATATCGAAAGTTACGAAAAATTAAAAAATGCCATAATTCTATACCAAATACGAAAAAAGGGATGAAACATGGTAATTGGATTGGTCTATTGACGCAAAATATAACTTTAGAAAAAAACTTTGCAAAATGGGTGTGACACCTACCATATTAAGTAGAAGAAAATGAAAAAGTTCTGCAGGGCGAAATCAAAAGCCCTTGGAATCTTGGCAGGAATACTTTTCGTGGTATTACATATATAAATAAATTAGCGGTACCCGACAGATGATGTTCTGGATCACCCTGGTCCACATTTTGGTCAATATCTCGAAAACGCCTTCACATATACAACTACCACCACTCCCTTTTAAAATACTCATTAACACCTTTGGTTTGATACCCATATCGTACAAACAAATTCTAGAGTCACCCCTGATCCACCTTTATGGCGATATCTCGAAAAGGCATCCACCTATAGAACTAAGGCCCACTCCCTTTTAAAATACTCATTAACACTTTTCGTTTGATACCCATATCGTACAAACAAATTCTAGAGTCACCCCTGGTCCACCTTTATGGCGATACCTCGAAAATAGCACTAAGGCCCACTCCCTTTTAAAATACTCATTAACACCTTTCATTTGATACCCATATCGTACAAACACATTCTAATGTCACCTCTGGCCCACCTTTATGGCGATATCCTGAAATGGCATCCACCTATAGAACTATGGCCCACTCCTTTTAAAATACTCTTTAATACCTTACATTAGAAACCCATGTCATACAAACACATTCCAGGGCTACCCTAGGATAATTTTGTTAAATGGTGATTTTCCCTTATTTTGTCTCCAAAGCTCTCAGCTGAATATGTAATGTTCGGTTACACCCGAACTTAGCCTTCCTTACTTGTTATATATATAGATTTTATTTTTCACACTTCACTATAATATTAAAACGAAATGCAGACTTTCGTTGCTTTTGAAGTTCGGCTTAAAAATTGCACATGGAACAAACTCAAAGAGCTCAAACCCTCGCGGCGGGCCTGGTGATGTGCTACACTTGATATCATTCGCTATAATATTTTTTATTGATAATCACGTTGTTTAATTAAACACCAACCAATTACACGGAAGTATATCCGCACCCCTGAAAATGTGAGTGCCGGTGCGTATACGTAACATTTTATTATTACGTATAAACAAATAAAAAAATTTGCAATAAAAAAATATTGCGATTATAAACTGAGACATAAGCTATCCTATATTTCAAGTTAGATCAAATTACACACGGGGTGCACAACAAATTCAAAATCGGTTCAGTAGTTTAGGAGTCCATTGGCGCCAAACATAGTGACACGTGATTTTTATATATTTTAAAACAAAACCAGAAAAGTTTCAAAAAATCCAAAAATACAAACTTGTAGTCACTTCTGGGCTTGAAACAAAAGCACAACGTTTCAAAAATATAAAAATATAAAATGGAATAAGAACGTCTGATTTTAAAACGTATCCTAAGAGTTTAAATTTGGTGCTGAAAAATTAAAAATAACAAATTTTAATTGTGAAAAGCGCTGAAAGTTATCGAATCTTTTTCAAAAAATTGTGTTATACATATAAGGTGTTCCGAATTGATTTCTTACACAGTAAGTGGAGCAACGCTGTAGGAAAATCTAGTTCAAAACTGGTGCGTTTCTAAAACATTCGGAACCTCTACTTTTTCGCCCTCTATATCTTTCGGTAGTTCCGAACTAGTGTTAAAATGTCAGCTTACTTGTTTTCTTGGTACTATTTCCTTGGTTCCGAGCCGATATTTATTGATACCTCCTAGCCAGTGTGGCAAAGTTTGGGAAAAGAAATCATACTCATAGTCGAAGTAAATTAAAGTTGGTAGCAGTTTTTTTGTAGATCATATATTTCTCAAATTGAATATGAAATATAAAAACCCAAGCTGTAGATTTTATAACTGGGTAAAATCTTGTTAATACCTAATTTGTACTTATTTGGCAATTTAGGTCTACTTCCGAACCAGAATTGTGTATTACTAGTTAGACTGAAAGGATTTCAGAGAGCCATCTACTATTTTTTTTTATAACTTTAAGTGTAGACTTCTCCAGTTCCATGCACTCACTTTCAGGAAGACCGCTATAATTTATATTTAAACAAAATTGGTTTGATCATATGTCCAAAATGTTTCAGATTTAGGCTCAAAGTTTTTACCGTGTGTCTGCTAAAATGACGAATGCGTCAAGCGTAATACAAATTCTAAATTAGTTAAACAAATAGCTTTTGATATACCAAAATAACAAATATAATTTTACTTACTTGCTCGTTTCTATATTTGTACATACGAATTGTGGTATTAAGTTCACGTTAAGAGATACGTGTAAATATGACCGTATTTTTAACCCTTTTACGCATATGCGACACCTGTGTCCCAAAAATATTTTCTTGCATAGTTAGCAAGAAGGCTAGCAATATTTTACTAATTTTTTCGTTATAAGTTACTTAATCTTATCCAAATGTATACATCCGAACCGATTTTTATTTAAAGTGTTTAAGTTTGCTAACAAGATTCGAGACAGAAGCTACTACCAAACCACGCCTACTTACAAAGTAGATATGTGTATGACTTATTTGCCATTGTAAACACGGAAGAAGTTGAAAACGTACTCACTCAACTCAACAGCTACAGCAGAAGCATTCAATTTACAATAGAGGCGAAGAAAGACTCTCAACTACCGTAGTTGGACACTTCAATCAACAGAAGAAACAACAAATTATATATTGACTGGTACAGAAAACCCACAGCTTTGGGAAGACTAATTAACTTTTATTAAAACCATGAAAAAAGTACAGTATTAAATACCGCCAAAAGCTTCATAAGATGGGCACTTACAATAAGCGACAGAATGTATCACAAGAAAAATATTACTATCATCAAAAAAACCCTAGAGGAAAATGAGTTTCCAAGTGGATTGGTCAATAAACTGGCAAATAAAAAAATATACAAATCAATAATCTAAGTGCCAAGAATAGCAGAGAGTATCAAGTGATCGGATTTATCATATGACAAAGAAAGGGTCAAAATAGCGTTCAAATGTAACAATCCATTGAGACATATTTACAGCAATACAAAGGACAGAATTCCAAAGGATGAGATATCGAACGTAATGCACAGAATCCCATGCAACAGTGACGGGTCTTACTTATTCTTAAATGTGTATGCGGGGACAACGAAATTAAAATCAAAGGCTAGGATTTCCGCCCATAAGTTCAATGTTAAACTTGGGAGCAACGCTTCGGAAAATAAAACCGCCTTAAAGGTCCATTGTTAGGATACGGGCCACTTTCCCGATTTCCATATTGAACACAGAGAAACAATATAATAAGCGCTCCACCATGGAAATGCTCCACATTTTCCTACATCTGCTATCACTGACCAAGCCTAATTTAACGGCATGTGGCACCAGAAGGCAGTGTCCAGTCAGAATACCCGTCATGAGTCTACAGTCATCTCTCTTTAATGATATTGGCAACTTTGTTAATCTAACGTTGTAAGACCTACACATAATCTTCGACACTTTGCAGCCCCGCGATTGAACCAACGCCTTTCCCGCTTGGTCAATCATGTGCACCTCTCGCCTTCGCTTAATCTCGCTCAGTCTAGTTGGGACGTCTACGGAGCAAGTTTCAAGGGATGCGCCCTTTTTAGCTAGTTCGTGCGCTTTTTCATTCCCATCTATTCCCATATGCTCTGGGACCCAATATAGATGTATGCTTCTCCCTGTCCCGATTCTCTCCAGAGACTGCTTACTCTCTAGCACGCATTTAGATGCAGTGCTATGCGAGATTATTGCCTTAATTGCTGCTTGATTGTCAATATAAAAGTTAACACGGTTGCAGCTTAAGCTATTCTCTTCCACCGTTTCTACTGCTTTGGTTACGGCTTATATTTCCGCTTGGAAAACGCTACAGTAATCCGGAAGCCTGTAGGATCTATTTATTTTCGGATCAGCACAGTATACCGCAGACCCTACTCCTTCCACTACTTTGGAAACATCTGTGTACACATGTATCGCCTCGTCCGCCATTTGAGCACCCTTGCGCCAACCGTCCATCTCTATTGTGGCCTTAAAATCTCCCTCGAAGCGCAGATAGGGAATCAGGTAGTCTGTTCATCTTATGATTGAGGGAAAAAAGTAAAGGATTTCCGTTCTATGAAAAGCTTTAATTCAAATGAGGAAGTGTTTTATTGTTCAAATTCCTGGAATCTAGAAGGAAGCGTTTTTGCTTATTTTTTATTTACACGACCAACTATGTATAAATAACGCCCATTTTTTAAAAGCTATATAAATATTTTGTATTTTTCATCATTAAGGGCATTGAAATTTTTATCAGGCACTTTTAACCAAAAATTTATCAACGTTAAATGGGTTGAGTGAAAAAATAAATAAAAAATTTCCGTTCTATAAATTGCTTTAATTCAAATGAGGAAGAGTTTTTATTGTTCAAATTCCTGGAAACTAGAAGGAAACGTTTTTGATTATTTTTTATTCACACGACCCAACTATGTATAAATAACGCCCATTTTAAAAAGCTGTATAAATATTTTGTATTTTTCATCAATAAGGGCATTGAAATTTTTATCAGGCACTTGTAACCAAAAATTTACTCAAGTTTAAATGGGTTGAGTGATAAAAAAAATAAAAAATTTCCGTTCTATAAATTACTTTAATTCAAATGCGGAAGTGGTTTTATTGTTCAAATTCATGGAATCTAGAAGGAAACGTTTTTGCTCATTTTTTATTCAGACGACCCAACTATGTATAAATAACGCCATTTTAAAAAGCTATATAAATATTTTGTATTTTTCATCATTAAGGGCATTGAATTTTTATAAGGCACTTTTAACCAAAAATTTAATCAACGTTAAATGGGTTGAGTGAAAAAATAAATAAAAATTTCCGTTCTATAAATTGCTTTAATTCAAATGAGGAAGAGTTTTTATTGTTCAAATTCCTGGAAACTAGAAGGAAACGTTTTTGATTATTTTTTATTCACACGACCCAACTATGTATAAATAACGCCCATTTTAAAAAGCTGTATAAATATTTTGTATTTTTCATCAATAAGGGCATTGAAATTTTTATCAGGCACTTGTAACCAAAAATTTACTCAAGTTTAAATGGGTTGAGTGATAAAAAAAATATTTCCGTTCTATAAATTACTTTAATTCAAATGCGGAAGTGGTTTTATTGTTCAAATTCATGGAATCTAGGAGGAAACGTTTTTGCTCATTTTTATTCAGACGACCCAACTATGTATAAGTAACGCCCTTTTTAAAAAGCTGTATAAATATTTAGTATTTTTCATCATTAAGGGCATCGAAATTTTAATTAGGCACTTTTAACCAAAAATTTACTCAAGGTTAAATGGGTTGAGTGATAAAAAATAAACATTTTCCGTTCTATAAATTACTTTAATTCAAATGCGGAAGTGGTTTTATTGTTCAAATTCCTGGAATCTAGAAGGAAATGTTTTTGATTATTATACTCAGTTGAGCAGAGCTCACAGAGTATAATAACTTTGATTGGATAACGGTTGGTTGTACAGGTATAAAGGAATCGAGATAGATATAGACTTCCATATATCAAAATCATCAGTACCGAAAAAAAATTTGATTGAGCCATGTCCGTCCGTCATTTAACACCATAACTTGAGTAAATTTTGAGGTATCTTGATGAAATTTGGTATGTAGGTTCCTGGGCACTCATCTCAGATCGCTATTTAAAATAAAAAAAACGATATCGGACTATAACCACGCCCACTTTTTCGATATCGAAAATTTCGAAAAACAGAAAAAGTGCGATAATTCATTACCAAAGACGGATAAAGCGATGAAACTTGGTACGTGATTTGAACTTATGACGCAAAATAGAAAATTAGTAAAAGTTTGGACAATGGGCGTGGCACCGCCCACTTTTAAAATAAGGTAATTTAAAAGGTTTGCAAGCTGTAATTTGTCAGTCGTTGAAGATATCATGATGAAATTTGGCAGGAACGTTGTTACTCCTATTACTATATGTATGCTTAATAAAAATTAGCAAAATTGGAGAACAACCACGCCCACTTAAAAAAAATTTTTTTTTAAGTCAAATTTTAACAAAAAATGTAATATCTTTACAGTATATAAGTAAATTATGTCAACATTCAACTCCAATAATGATATGGTGCAACAAAATATAAAAATAAAAGAAAATTTCAAAACGGGCGTGGCTCCGCCCTTTTCATTTAATTTGTCTAGGATACTTTTAATGTCATAAGTCGAACAAAAATTTAGCAATCCTTGTGAAATTTGGTAGGGGCTTAGATTCTAGGACGATAACTGTTTTCTGTGAAAAAGGGCGAAATCGGTTGAAGCCACTCCCAGTTTTTATACGCAGTCGACCGTCTGTCCTTCCGCTCGGCCGTTAACCCGATAACTTGAGCAAAAATTGATATATCTTTACTAAACTCAGTTCACTACTTATCTGAACTCACTTTGTATTGGTATAAAAATTGACCGAAATCCGACTATGACCACGCCCACTTTTTCGATATCGAAAATTACGAAAAATGAAAAATGCCATAATTCTATACCAAATACGAAAAAAGGGATGAAACATGGTAATTGGATTGGTTTATTGACGCAAAATATAACTTTAGAAAAAAACTTTGTAAAATGGGTGTGACACCTACCATATTAAGTAGAAGAAAATGAAAAAGTTCTGTGGGGCGAAATCAAAAGCCCTTGGAATCTTGGCAGGAATACTATTCGTGGTATCTATCTATCTATCTATAAATCTAATAAAATAAAGTCGCTAAATGCCATGTATGCACATAACTTCACACAGAATGCTCAGATTTTAAAACGGTGTTTTGCATTTGAAAATTTAGCTACGTGAGATGGTACAGTTAATATAATTTGAAGGTATATATTATAGGGGCGTGGCAAATTGCCAAATTGTAGTAAAAAATCATAAAATTTTTGTTTACACAGCTATAACTCATAAACGGAGGGATGGATTTGAAAAATTTCTACTTTTCAGTAAAACTTTGAAATATTTACCTTCGTTCTGCATCAAAAAAAAACTTGATTCCTTTCTTATATCAGCGAAATTGTTTAAACAAAAGTAACATTTTTACCAAAAAATTCATGTGTGTGATTGTTCGGTGTCAACTGTGCGAGAAAATTACTTTTGAGTGAGACATGATGCGATACATACGTATATACACATAGCATTCGCTGCGTTATTTAACTTCGGCCGTAGGTTTATAGGTATGTATGTGTTTTCATATCAGCTTGACATACATATGTATGTACATACACAAATAATAATCAATGGTTAAGAATATATACAGCTCTCGAAAAATACTCTTTCGTTAAAAATATTGAACATTTCCTTAAATTTCTATTTCCCTATGTCCCTTTGAATGCTCAAACCTTTAAAACTACGCAACGGATTTTGATGCGCTTTTATTAGTAGATAGAGTGATTGAGGAGGAAGGTTTATATGTATAATAACATCCATTAAATAGTGGAGAAATGCTGTTATTTTTGAAGTTTCTAATGTGATGTATATATATAAAAGAAAGTGGTGTTAGTTACGCTATTTATAACTCAAGAACGGATGAACAGATTTGGCTGAAAATTAGTGGAGGGGTAGCTTAGAACCAGGAGACAGACATAGGATACTTTTTATCCCGTTCTGGCTAGGGTGTTGAGATCAAAACGTGGACTTGGGTAATCCTGGGATATGTTTGTCCAATATGGGTATCAAATGGAAGCTGTTTATGAGTACTTTGATACGGGGTATTTTTCGTACCCCTGGGTGATTAGGGTCTCGAGATATAGGCCAAAACGTGGACGCGGGTGCTCCTAGAATGTGTGTTTATAGAATATGTATAACAAATGAAAGCTGTTGATGAGTGCTTTAGTACAGGGTAGTTTTCATACCTATTGGTGACTATGGTCTCGAAATGTAGGCCAAAACGTGGACCAGGGTAACACTGGGATGTGGTTTTACATTATGGGTATCAAATTGAAGCTGTTGATGTGTGCTTTAGTACAGAGTGTTTAAGCGACTTAAACTATGACTTTTTTTCTTTCGTTTGTTTCATTAGCCATTGAGTGTGCTTGTAATTCTCAACTTGTTAGTGAAATATTCTAAAGATATAGTTTTAGTTTTTAATTTAAAATTGAGGTTCTTCGAGTAGAAGATGGGGTGCCAATACCTCAGAGCCCAGTGCTCGCCTCCATATCACATTTTTTAAGGGTTCTTCAAATAGAAGATGAGGTGGCTCATTAGAGCGAAACTTCAGAGCCCCCAGTGCTCGCCCCCAATGAATAAATACAAGAGGTTCTTCGAGTAGAAGATGGGGTGCCAATACCTCAGAGCCCAGTGCTCGCCTCCATATCACATTTTTTAAGGGTTCTTCAAATAGAAGATGAGGTGGCTCATTAGAGCGAAACCTCAGAGCCCCCAGTGCTCACCCCCAATGAATAAATACAAGAGGTTCTTCAAATAGAAGATGAGGTGGCTCATTAGAGCGAAACCTCAGAGCCCCCAGTGCTCGCCCCCAATGAATAAATACAAGAGGTTCTTCAAATAGAAGATGAGGTGGCTCATTAGAGCGAAACCTCAGAGCCCCCAGTGCTCGCCCCCAATGAATAAATACAAGGTGTAATAGGGGTTTTTCAAAGCAAAACAAGGTGGCTCATCCCGCAGCCAGACCTTGGAGCCCCCAGTGCTCGCCTCCAATGAATAAATACAAGGTGTAACAGGTACATAGTGACCTCTCTCTAAGTAAAATAACATACAGTCCATTAAAATAGTAATTTATAAAATAAAAAAAAGATAATAAATTTAAAAAATGCTTGCAGTGGGCTTTGAACCCGCAACCCCAAACGTGTGAGTCGGGTACGTCATCCACTGTTCCACGACTCAAACGCATACAAGCACATCAAATTACTCCCATATAACTCGTATTAAACTGCTCCCCCTCAACTGCCCCACGCTTAGCTATGGTCCTTCGAGCCGGATGACCGGCTCCTATGGAATTACAACTAGACGACTAAGCCGTCTAGGGGGGGAGCATGTTTAAGCGACTTAAACTATGACTTTTTTCTTTCGTTTGTTTCATTAGCCATTGAGTGTGCTTGTAATTCTCAACTTGTTAGTGAAATATTCTAAAGATATAGTTTTAGTTTTTAATTTAAAATTGAGGTTCTTCGAGTAGAAGATGGGGTGCCAATACCTCAAAGACCAGTGCTCGCCTCCATATCACATTTTTTAAGGGTTCTTCAAATAGAAAATGAGGTGGCTCATTAGAGCGAAACCTCAGAGCCCCGAGTGCTCGCCCCCAATGAATAAATACAAGAGGTTCTTCGAGTAGAAGATGGGGTGCCAATACCTCAGAGCCCAGTGCTCGCCTCCATATCACATTTTTTAAGGGTTCTTCAAATAGAAGATGAGGTGGCTCTTTAGAGCGAAACCTCAGAGCCCCCAGTGCTCGCCCCCAATGAATAAATACAAGAGGTTCTTCAAATAGAAGATGAGGTGGCTCATTAGAGCGAAACCTCAGAGCCCCCAGTGCTCGCCCCCAATGAATAAATACAAGAGGTTCTTCAAATAGAAGATGAGGTGGCTCATTAGAGCGAAACCTCAGAGCCCCCAGTGCTCGCCCCCAATGAATAAATACAAGGTGTAATAGGGGTTTTTCAAAGCAAAACAAGGTGGCTCATCCCGCAGCCAATACCTTGGAGCCCCCAGTGCTCGCCCCCAATGAATAAATACAAGGTGTAACAGGTACATAGTGACCTCTCTCTAAGTAAAATAACATACAGTCCATTAAAATAATAATTTATAAAATAAAAAAAGATAATAAATTAAAAAAAATGCTTGCTTGCAATGGGCTTTGAACCCGCAACCCCAAACGTGTGAGTCGGGTACGTCATCCACTGTGCCTACAAGCACATCAAATTACTCCCTTATAACTCACATTAAACTGCTCGCCCTCAACTGCCCCACGCTTAGCTACAGAGTAATCTTTATACCCCTGGGTGACTAGAGTCTCTAGATATAGGCCAAAACCTGGATCCGGATACCCCTAGAATGTGTCTGTAATATGGATATCAAATGAAAGCTGGTGCTGAAAGCTTTAAAGTAATTTTCATTATGATATTCGATTTAGTCGCATCAACCTGTCAAAACTTATAAATATGCATGCGAAGCCGAAATAGAGACATGAATTAATAATACCCACATACCTATTTACATACGTCCTATTCGATTTGCCTGAAATTTGGTATATAAATTTGCCTATATTAATATTTACGATCCTTTTTTTTCCGGGAAGTAGACCAGAGACGGGCTGGAACTGGGATTAGGACTAGGACTAGGACTGAGACTCGGAGTGGGACTGGAACAAAATACATACCACCCTCTGCGACTGGCAATAAGGGATGAAGAAGAATGGGAAAAACTTCAGAGAAGAGAAAAGAGGGAAGGATACTGAGAAAGAGATAGAGTGAGACGAAGATAGGGATAGATGAAGCGAAAAAGACGGAGGGAGGAGAGAATAAAAGGATTAAGAAAAAGTGTAGAGGGGGGGGAGGGCAGGGCTAGACGGAAAAAGCTTATTAAAATGTATGCAGATAGACCAAATTTAGGGCAGAACAACGTCTGACGGGTCTGCTAGTAAATCTTATAAAATAAAGTCGCTAAATGCCATGTATGCACATAACTTCACACAGAATGCTCCGATTTTAAAACGGTTTTTGGCATTTGAAAGCTTAGGTACGTGAGATGGTACAGTTAATATAATTTGAAGATATATATTATAGGGGCGTGGCAAATTGCCAAAATGTAGTAAAAAATCATAAAATTTTTGTTTACACACCTATAACTCATAAACGGATGGATGGATTTAAAAAATTCTACTTTTCAGTAAAACTTTCAAATATTTACCTTCGATCTTCATCAAAAAAAATACTTGATTTATTTCTTAAATCAGCCAAATTGTTTAAACAAAAGTAACATTTTTACCAAAAAATGTGTTTGTGTGGTTGTTCGCTGTGAACTGAGCGCGCTGATTGCTTTTGAGTGAGGGATGGTGCGACACATACACACGTACATATATAGCATTCGCTGCGTTATTTAGCTTCGGGCGTAGGTTTATAGGTATGTATGGATGTACATCACTACATAGTATAAAACAAAGTCGCTTTTTCTGTCCCTATGTCCCTTTGAATGCTTAAACCTTTAAAAATACGCAACGGATTTTGATGCGTTTTTTTAATAGATAAAGAGTGATTGAAGAGGAAGTGAACATATTTGGCTGAAAATTGGTGGAGGCGTAGCTTAGAACAAGGAGACTGACATAGGATAATTTGTATCCCGTTCTGGCTAGGGTCTTGAGATCAAAACGTGGACCTGGGTAATCCTGGGATATGTTTGTACAATGTGGGTATCAAATGGAAGCTGTTTATGAGTACTTTGATAGGAGTATTTTTCGTACCCGCGGGTAACTAGGGTCTCGATATATAAGCGAAAACGTGGACGCGGGTACCCCTAGAATGTGTTTATAGAATATGGATAACAAATGAAAGCTGTTGATGAGTGCTTTAGTACAGGGTAGTTTTCATACCTATTGGTGACTAGGGTCTCTTGATTGAGGCCAAAACGTGGACCCGGGTACCCCTAGAAAGTGTTTATACAATATGGAAAACAAATGAAAGCTGTTGATGAGTGCTTTAGTACAGGGTAGTTTTCATACCTATTTGTGAAGGGTCTCGAGATATAGGCCAAAACGTGGATCACGGTAACACTAGGATGTGTTTTTACATTATGGTTTTCAAATTGAAGCTATTGATGAGTGCTTTAGTACAGAGTAATTTTTATACCGCTGGGTGACTAGGGTCTCATGATATAGGCCAAAACCTGGACCAGGATACCCCTAGAATGTGTGTGTAATAGGGATATCATATGGAAGCTGTTGCTGATTGCTCTAAAGTAATTTTCATTGTGATATTCGATTTAGTCGCATCAACCTGGCAAAACTGATAAATATGCATGCGAAGCCGAAATAAAGACATGAATTAATAATACGCATATAACTATTTACATACCTCCTATCCGATTTGCCTGGCAATAAGGGATGAAGAAGAATGGGAAAAACTTGAGAGAAGAGAAAGGATGGAAGGAGAAGGAGACTGAGAAAGAGATAGAGTGAGACGAAGATAGAGATAGATCAAGCGAAAAGACGGAGGGAGGAGCGAATAAAAGGATTAAGAATAAGTGAGGGGGAGGGGGCGGGGGGCGCCAGAGTTAGACGGAAAAAGCTTATAAAAATTTATGTAGATAGACCAAATTTAGGGCAGAACAACGTCTGACGGGTCTGCTAGTTACATATATAAATAAATTAGCGGTATCCGACAGGTAATGTTCTGGGTCACCCTGGTTCACATTTTGGTCGATATCTCGAAAACGCCTTCACATATACAACTAATGTCACCATAACTCTCAACTGAGTATGTAATGTTCGGTTACACCCGAAATTAGCCTTCCTTACTTGTTTTTTATTAACACGACTCAACTATGTATAAATAGCGCCCATTTTAAAAAGCTGTATAAATATTTTGTATTTTTCATCATTAAGGGCATTGAAGTTTTAATTAGGCACTTCTAACCAAAAACTTACTAAAGGTTAAATGGGTTGAGGGATAAAAAATAAAAATTTGTTAATATAACGTAAGTGGTATAATGAAACACTGTGTGAACTTAATATAAGGAATGTATAATCTATAATAACGAATGCAACTCTGTATTTACTTGGTATTCAAACAATGAACACAACCATGTATATGTATGTAAGAAAAGATAATAAAAAGAAAAAAAGGAAATGGTGACACTTCCGGTTTGGTCATAAAAAGCAGAAAGACTCGCTAAATTATATCAACTATAATCCGCTTAAAATTAACAGAAAAATACCGGATTTAAAGCTCAGGTGTGGGGTGAATACCCAAGTCAACGATAAACAAGATTATTTTCAAGGAACAGCGGAGAAAACGCCGATTAATATGGCCACTTCCAAGGAAGACGTCACCAAGGCAATTTCCACCAACGGCCACAGTACAGCAATTTCGTAAATTGCTCAAAAGCGTTATAGGTGATAATATGGACTCCATTCCTAGCACTGATCTTGCCATGGCCGCTCCTAATTCAGTTATCACTAACAATTCTAATACCGCCGGCGCTGCCGCCAAGAACACCGCCGCTAATACTCCTGATATTACCACGGCTGGTACTAATATTAACGTCACTGCTGCTACCGACGTCACTGCCGCTCACGACTTCACTGCCGCCATCGACGTCACTGACGCTGCTGACATCCATAACACTGCCTTTGATGCCACCAATAATCAGAAACGATATAATATAGAGACATTGCATAGACGAAAAATCGTGTGAGGCAAGCTTCACAAAATTCTAGTAGGTCACATTCACCACTTACCACAGCAGAATTTGTTAAACTATCACTGTCTGTATTTGTTATTTAATAATTATATGTACACTTTTTATTCAGCTAATGTGTTCAGAATTTTAACTTTTACTCACTAAAACTCAAATCAGTGTATTTCTGTGCTTAAATTATGTTAAAAATTGTGTTCAAGTTTTTGGTGTGGTGAAAGTGACCTACTAGAATTTTGTTACGCTCCGCTGCTTTCCACCGAAGTTCGCGCATGCAATATCTTTATATTCAAAAAATTTTCCAATAATATCGCTACCACCGATGCCGACGTCGCTGCCGTTACCAATACCACCGCCTTTTCTACCATCAATAATTTCACTGCCGCTAGTATTGACATTACTAATGCCACCGCCGTCAAGCAGGCTGCTGCTATCAACGATTTAGAGTCGGAAGTAGAAGCTCTAAAAAGACGTCTCGAGATACTGTCGCTGCGCAGGCAGATCCAGGAGATTGAGGAACGAGAATTATCTCCAAAGTACAAAAGCCAGAGCCGCCTGCAACTTGGAGATATTGAAAACTCTCTCCCTAAGTTCAACGGTGACGATATAACATATCCCGTTCGCCAATATTTACGTGATCTTGAGATCATGGAGGCCTCAGGAGCGGATCAACATTTCCGGCTGCTTGCCCTTCGCCGGTCTCTGAAGGGTACGGCTCGTGTATTTTTAACGACCACGTCTGCCATAAATTACAAAGAGTTGAAGGAGACTCTACTAAGCGAATTTGACGTAGGAATTACGCGACAAGAAGTGTATAAAATGCTGTCGCAGCGGCGTTGGAAAAAAACGGAGGAGCCTCTTTACCGTTATGTGCTCACCATGCAGGCAATAGGTAAGCGTGCAAACATTAGTGACACCGAATTAATTGACTTTATAATCGACGGTATCGGGAGCTCCACCCCGCATACAAACATCCTCATGACGGCAAGGAGTGTGGATGAGCTCAAGACGCTAGTGAATCGATATCAGCACAAATATTTTGCGGCTGGTGGGACACAGTTGACGCAAACCAACAACCAACGGCAAACCGTGACGAGGCCAACGGAGGAGGCAAAAGTTAAATGTTTCAACTGCTCAAGAAACGGGCACATAAAACCAAATTGCCAATTCCCGATACGACCAGACGGATCCTGCTTTCGATACTGGAAGATGGGGCATGACCACCGCTCCTCTCCAAATCCAGCCAAAGTTCTAAAGAAGCGAGAGATATCTACTGTTGCTGAATACGAAGACGACTTAGCAGACGAGATGGGTGTTTTCAATATTGTAAGTATAGTTTTTAAGACAATCAGGAGTCAAATTTCTTATAGTGTACTTTCTCTTTATAACACCGGCAGCCCAATCAGTTTGATGAGACGGTCACTGGTCCCAGAACAGCTAAAGGAAAACCATACGATTAGGACGGGGCCTAATTATAAAGGCATCGGGGGGAACAAAATTAAAATACTTTATAAAATAAAATGTAATATTAAATTTGTAAACAAGATAAGAGAAATCGAATTAAATGTCATTGAAGATCGAAATATGAGTATGCCGGTTATTCTGGGACGTGACTTTCTGAGCAAGTTCAATATTAGTCTGATTAGTGATCGGAATAGATATACTAGAGATGAATTATTGAAAATGAGAGATGATGCTAAAAGTTATAACCTTTATAAAGCAAAGCAGTTTGTAACTGATTCCGACGCACACCTTGCTATTACTAAATCAAACTGGGGTGATGGTCAATATCAAAATGACTACCCCTGTAAAATTCAAGATCCTGCCGCTATTGACGTACCTGGCGATCCCACTGCTAACGTGTCTGATGACCTCACCGTAGCTGACGTACCTGACATCTTGTGTATTGAAATTCCACATGACGAAAAGGACCTACACACAAGTACTAAGTTAACTAAGCAGCAGCAAAATGATTTAGAACGGCTTATTAGAGATGCATACTTGGACTCGGGTACACAACCCGAAGCATTAAAGTACGAAATGAAGATACATCTGACGAGTGATGTACCTTTCCATTGTGCTCCCCGAAGGTTCTCGTATGCCGAAAGAACACAAGTGCATACCATAGTTAACGAATTCTGCCGAGATGGAATCATAAGACCTAGTAATTCGCCTTACGCTTCGGCAATAGTACTAGTTAAGAAGAATAGTGGTATAGTACGCATGGGAGTGGATTATCGGACGTTAAACAAAATCACTGTCATAGATAATTACCCATTGCCCCTAATCGATGATTGCATAGAATACCTAGAAAACAAACACTTCTATTCGGTAATAGATCTAAAAAACGGGTTTCACCATGTGCAAATGGCTCCCGAGTCAATACCCCTAACTTCTTTCGTAACACCTAACGGGCAATATGAGTATTTAAAGATGCCATTTGGACTTAGGAATGCCCCTGTCTATTTCAACGATTCATAAATACTATTTTTTGGGTTATGTTAAGCCCAAGAAAAATTATTATTTACATGGACGACATTATCATAGCTACAGGAAACTTTGACGAACACATAACTCTGCTGAACTTAGTATTGGAACGACTGGCCTTACGGGGTCTGAAGATCAATTTGGATAAATGCCAATTTGGATACGATGAAGTTAATTATTTAGGATATGTTGTGTCACGGTCAGGAATATTGCCAAATAACTCCCACATTAGAAGTATACAAAATTTTCCAGTTCCGACAAATACAAAGCTGTTACAATCGTGTATAGGTCTCTTTTCATATTTTCGCCGCTTTGTGCCTTCCTTTTCCCAAATTGCAGAATCTTCTTAAGAGAAACTCACCATATAACTTTGACGAAAAATGCCTCGATGCCTTTGCCGAACTCAAATCAAGATTGGTCAAGAACCCAGTCATGGCAATATTTAACCCGTCTAAGGAAACGGAGCTTCACTGTGGTGCCAGTAGTTTATGATTTGGCGCAGTGTTGTTGCAACGGCAAGACTATAATAAGTTCCACCCTATATCATATTTTTCGAAAACAGCGTCAAGTGCCGAGTCAATATATCACAGCTTTGAGCTGGAAACCCTATCCATCATACACGCACTTAGGAGGTTTAGGACTCATTTAGAGGGTATACCCTTCACTATAATAACAGACTGCAACTCATTGACTATGACTCTTGAGAAAAGACAGCTGAATTCTCGGCTTGCCAGATGGGCACTTGAGCTCGAAAATTACGATTATAAGATAAAGCACAGAAAAGGATCATCCATCCATGTGGCACGCTGACGCCCTCAGTAGGAGACAGATAGCATTGATCGTAAACACTGACGATGTGGAGTTCCAGATACAGATTGCACAAGAGCGAGACAACTAGAATAGATTAGCTCTATACGGCGCCGATTAGAAAACGAGGATGACAACGACTATAATTTAGTGGATGGACTCGTTTACAAAGTAGGACCGGACGGTAAAAAGGCTCTTTATGTACCCAGTGAGATGGAACATAACGTTATACAGCTGATATATTGGAAAAATCGGCGGAAAAGACTCTCGGAAAGTTAAAATAGTATTACTGGTTCCCAAACATGCGACAAAAGGTAGAAAAGTTTGTTAGGAATTGCTTTAAGTGCATTATGTATGCGACACCACCACAGGATAAAGGAAGGACTTTATATGTCATCCCCAAAACCCCACTGCCGTTTGATACGATTCATGTGGATCATTTTGGACCACTTCCGTCACTTAAGTCAAAGAGAAAGCATATTTTGGTTGTCATTGATGCATTCACTAAATATGTAAAACTCTATCCAACTAACTCAACTAACACTCGAGAGGTCACCGCGGCCTTAGACAAGTACTTCAGTTATTATAGTAGGCCACGGCGGATAATTAGTGACCGAGGCACTTGCTTCACATCTCTTGAATTTAGTTCATGTTTGTGGAAGCGAAATATTGGCCATGTGCAGGTCGCAGTGGCGTCTCCACAAGATAATGGGCAAGTGGAAAGAGTGAATAGAGTATTAAAAACCATGTTGAGAAAGTTAACCGATCCTATCAACCATGACGACTGGGTTAAAAAGTTGCTCGAGGTCGAATACGCAATTAATAACTCTGTACATAGCACCTGCCGAGATACCCCGAGTCGACTTCTATTTGGAGTCGAACAACGCGGAGTGGTAATAATTAAAATTACCCAAATCCCATATGATGGTGTCATAGAGAGCCACCGAATGAAAATGTGGCGGCAACCCTCCGAGGTTTGCGTCGAGAATACAGAAAAGGATCCACTAGAAATAGGTTAGGCTTCTTTGTTGCGTTTGATCGAGGTCGATCATGTATCAGGTTGGCCGAGTTGTAAATGTAACGTAAGCGGTATAATGAAACACTGTGTGAACTTAATATAAGGAATCTATCGTAACGAATGCAACTCAGTATTTACTTGGTATTTAAACAATGAACACAGCCATGTATATGTATGTAAGAAAAGATAATACAAAGAAAAACGAAGATCAGAATATACCCGCGGTAGGTATGCCTGTCGTAAGAGGCGACTAAAATACCAGATTCAAGGGACTGTGTAGCGCAACCCTTCAGGTTGCCAGTGCAATATATAGCTTCTCCAAACCCAATTGTCAACCTCAGACGAGGCTCTGGCGACCCCAAGCTCCTCATGTGCCTTGGGGGTGGGGAGGGAGGGGATGGCCTGAAGGTTTAATGTGGCCACATAAATCGTTCCCGAGATGGTCGGGCTAGCACCTTAATGGTGCTGTGGTACCGGAGCGTACCGGATCTGTATCCGGCAAAGGACCATCACATCGATAACACTCCCCAAAGCCTTCGGGGAGCAACCTTATCGCTACAACAACAATAACAACAACAAAGAAAAAAAGGAAATGGTGACACTTCTGGTTTGGTCATAAAAAGCAGAAAGACGTGTTTTTAACTCGCTAAATTATATCAACACTAATCCGCTTAAAATTTACAGAAAAATACCGGATTTAAAAATTTTTCGTTCTATAAGTTGCTTTAATTCAAATGCGGAAGCGTTTTTATTGCTTAAATGCCTAGAATCTAGAAAGAAATGTTTTTGTTTATTTTTTATTCACACAACCCAACTATGTATAAATAACGCCTATTTTAAAAAGCTGTATAAATATTTTGTATTTTTCATCATCAAGGGCATTGGAATTTTTATTAAGCACTTCTAACCAAAAATTTACTCAAAGTGAAATGGGTTGAGTGATAAAAAAATAAAAAACTTCCGTTCTATAAATTGCATTAATTCAAATGCGGAAGTGTTTTTATACTCAGCGTGCTTTGCTCACAGAGTATATTAACTTTGATTGGATAACGGTTGGTTTTACAGGTATAAAGTAATCGAGA